>JAJOOH010018168.1:0-10263 GCA_029582605.1 Solanum gracilifrons
TCATTAAATTGTAGAACTCGAGTGGTTAAGTTTCAGTTTTCGAATGAGCCAGTCATAGAGTGGAGTAGTAGTTCAGCAGTGCCTAAGGGTCGTTTCATTTTGTACCTTAAGGTGAGAAAGTTAGTTTCGAAGGGTTGTATCTATCACTTAGTCCGAGTTAATAACTCTAGTGTTGAGATACCTCCTTTTTAGTCAGTTTCTATAGTAAGAGAATTTCCAGAAGTTTTTCCTGAAGATCTACCCGGAATTTCTCCTGAGAGAGAAATAGATTTTGGCATAGACCTCATTCCAGATACTCGTCCTATCTCTATTCCGCCATATAGAATGGCACCAGCAGAGTTGAAAGAGTTGAAAGAGAAGTTGAAAGACCTCTTAGATAAGGGTTTCATTCGACCAAGTGTCTCACCTTGGGGCGCTCTGGTCTTGTTTGTGAGAAAGAAAGATGGTTCTCTTAGGATGTGTATAGATTACCGCCAGTTGAACAAGGTTACCATCAAGAATAAGTACCCTCTTCTGAGGATTGATGATCTTTTCGATCAGCTTCAGGGTGCCACCTGTTTTTCGAAAATTGACCTTAGATCGGTCTATCATCAATTAAGAGTAAGGGAATGTGATATTCAAAAGATAGCTTTCAGAACCAGATACGGTCATTATGAGTTTTTGGTCATGTCTTTTGGTTTGACCAATGCACCGGCATCAGTTATGGACTTTATGAATAGAGTCTTCAAACCTTATTTAGATATGTTTGTTATCGTCTTTATTGATGACATACTAATCTATTCAAGGAATGAAGAAGATCATGCTAGTCATCTCAGAATAGTTCTTCAGACTTTGAAAGATAATGGGTTGTATGCCAAGTTCTCTAAGTGTGAGTTTTTACTTGAGTCTGTGGAATTCTTAGGCCACATTGTGTCTGGGGATGGAATTAAAGTAAATACTCGAAAAATTGAGGCAGTGCAAAACTGGCCTAGACCCACGTCTCCAACTGATATTAGGAGTTTCTTGGGATTAGCTGGCTATTATAGAATGTTTGTTGAGGGGTTCTCGTCTATTGCATCTCTTTTGACCAAGTTGACTCAGAAGACAATGAAATTTCAATGGTCTGAAGCTTGTGAGAAAAACTTTCAGGAATTGAAAAAGAGGTTGATTATTACTCCAATTTTGACTTTATCAGAAGGTACTCAAGGTTTTGTGTTGTATTGTGATGCATCTAAAGTTGGTTTGGGTTGTGTCTTAATGCAGAATGGCAAGGTTATAACTTATGCCTCCAGACAGTTGAAGGTTCATGAGAAGAACTACCCAACCCATGACTTAAAGTTTCCTGTTGTAGTATTCTCTTTGAAGATATGGCGTCATTACTTGTATAGTGTGCATGTTGATGTATTTATTGATCATAAGAGTCTTCAATATGTGTTCACTCAGAAAGAGCTTAATCTCAGACAAATGAGGTGGTTAGAATTACTTAAGGATTATGACCTGCGTATTCTTTACCACCCAGGTAAGGCTAATGTTGTTGTTGATTCTTTAAGCAAGTTGTCTATGGGTAGTACCGCCCATATTGAAGAAGGGAAGAGAGAGTTAGCAAAAGATATGCACAGACTGCACGCCTGGGAGTCAGACTTATGGATTCCACAGACAGAGGTATAGCGGTGCCGAACGGGGCCGAGTCATCATTAGTGTCAGAAGTGAAAGAGAAACAAGACCAAGATTCCATTTTGCTTGAGTTGAAGGCAAATGTTCAAAAGCAAAAAGTATTAACTTTTGAACAAGGGGGAGATAGTGTGTTGAGATATCAAGGTAGATTGTGTGTACCTATGGTGGATGGACTCCAAGAGAAGATTATGGAGGAAGCTCATAGCTCCAGATATTCCATTCATCCGGGTTCCACAAAGATCTATCGTGACTTGAGAGAAGTTTATTGGTGGAATAGCATGAAGAAAGGCATTGCTGAATTTGTTGCTAAATGTCCAAATTGCCAGCAAGTGAAAGTTGAACACCAAAGGCTCGGTGGTTTGGCTCAGAAGATAGAACTTCTAGAATGGAACTGGGAGATGATCAATATGGATTTCGTCACAAGGTTTCCAAGGTCCCCGCAGACAGTATGAATCTATTTGGGTAATTATCGACAGAATGACAAAGTCAACCGATTTTCTACCGGTAAAGACTACCCATTCAGCAGAAGATTATGCCAAGTTATATATTAAAGAGATAGTGAGACTTCATGGAGTCCCAGTCTCTATTATTTTAGATAGAGGTGCACAATTTACTGCACAGTTCTGGAAATCTTTTCAGAAAGGCTTGGGTTCGAATGTGAACTTAAGTACTGCCTTTCATCCTCAGACTGATGGGCAAGCAGAGCGCACTATTCAAACTTTAGAAGATATGTTGAGGGCTTGTGTAATCGATTTCAAAGGGAGTTGAGATGACCACCTACCTCTCATTGAGTTTGCTTACAATAACAGTTATCACTCTAGCATTCAAATGGCTCCATATGAAGCTCTTTATGGGAGAAGATGTAAATCTCATATCAGATGGTTTGAAGTCGGTGAAGCAGGGTTGATAGGACCAGATTTAGTTCACCAAGCTATGGAGAAGGTGAAAATGATTCAAGTAAGGTTGAAAACGGCACAGAGTCGTCAAAAATCCTACATTGATGTTAGGAGAAGGGCGTTAGAGTTTGAAGTAGATGATTGGGTATATTTGAAAGTTTCACCCATGAAGGGGGTTATGAGGTTTGGTAAGAAGGGGAAACTTAGTCCCCGGTATATTAGACCTTACCGCATAGCCAAGAGGATTGGCAATGTTGCTTATGAGTTGGAGCTACCACAGGAATTAGCAGCGGTTCATCCGGTATTTCACATCTCCATGTTGAAGAAGTGTATAGGCGATCCTTCATTGATCCTACCAACTGAAAGTATTAGGATCAAGGATATCTTATCTTATGAGGAGATTCTTGTTCAGATTTTAGATTGCCAAATTCGCAAATTGAGATCAAAAGAGGTAGCCTCAGTCAAGGTCCTTTGGAGGAACCAATTTGTTGAGGAAGCTACTTGGAAAGCCGAAGAGGACATGAAGAAGAGATATCCATATCTCTTTGAACCCGGAGGAAATACATATCAAGGTACTAATTTCCTTCTTAGTGCTCTTTAAATTATAGTGAGCATGTTGTTGTTGTTTGCATGATTGCTTGTTGGGTGTTTGAGTTTGATGTTGCACCCTTAGCCTAGTCAGAGTAACCTCATTCGAGGACGAATATTCCCAAGGGAGAGATATTGTAACATCGTGTAAGTTGAAATAACTATGAAGAAGCAGGAAATTTGAAATAGTAATTTTTGAAAAGAATTCAAAAATCTAGAAAATTGATTAAGTATGGAAAAAATGAGTTTCTGGCCAACTTTGAGCAGTCATAACTCCTATCTCAGGATGAGTTAGGTGTATTTTCAGTTATGTTTGGAAAACCCTTGGAATGATCATTCCAAGGCCGCCGAGTTTACTTAATTCTGAGTTCGTATGAGTGAGTTATGCCCTTCCGAAATTGGGCTGTTGGTAAGGGAAGTTCATCCGAAATTTTAATGGTAGTTTGGTATTTTCCTTCACCTTTTCTTTTGGTTGTATATCAAGGGTCTAAGCTGATTTTACATCAGTTTTCCCTTTTAAAAAAAGAGAGTTAGGGCTTTTGAGAGAAGAGAGAAAGAAGAGGAGAAAGAGAAGAAGAAGCAGGGATTCGTCAAGATCGTCGTGGTTTTCATTGGGGGTGATCCCTATTAAGGTATGTGAGATCATAGTGTTGGGTTGGTTCATTCCCCCACACGCCAAACTCGTTTTAATTCCGAGGAAAGATTGGTTGTGTTGTTGAAATTGTGGTTTTGTTTTTGAAGTTTCTTGTTGGTTGGGTGCATGTTTCTGATTGTGATTTCGAGTTGAATCCATTGTATATTAAGGGGTTTTATGATTCTATGTGTTTGGGGCTGGAACCTTTGAAGTTAAGAATGTTTAGAGTTGGAAAAACAAGGAGAAAAGTCGAGTTTTCGGGGAAAAAAGGTTGGGGCGTCGCGCCCCAAAAAGGGCACTGAAGTCCCCACCTTGGGGAGGCGCGCCATGCAGGGCGCCCAGCAGGCCCTCTGAAACTTGAGGGCTGGCGCCCTACGCCTCTCAGAGCGCCAAGGAAGCCAGTCTTCCCCATTCCTTCCCCACTTTTTCATACATGTTCCTTGGTAATGTACCTATGTTTTTTAGTTGTTTTCCACACTCTAAGGTACATCTAACCATTACAAACTCATCCATAAACATGAGATAATTACCCTTGAATCCATAATCCAATTCGAGGGAAGTTAGGATCAAAGTCAAGTGGAGTTAGAAGTCGAGTAAAGTTAGAAGTCAAGTTTAGAAGTTAAGAAGCAAGTCAAAGCAAATCTTTAAAGTTTTTCAAGAGTCTTTATTAAACGTTTTAACTTCGTTTTAAGGCTCAAGTTTCAAGTTAAGCCAAGAGTATAGAGTTGAGTTTATTTCTCAAAGCGCCAAGGACGCCAGTCTTCCCCATTCCTTCCCCACTTTTTCATACATGTTCCTTGGTAATATACCTATGTTTTATAGTTTTTTTCCACACTCTAAAGTACATCTAACCATTACGAACTCATCCATAAAGATGAGATAATTACCCTTGAATCCATAAGACAATTCAAGGAAAGTTAGGATCAAAGTCAAGTGGAGTTAGAAGTCAAGTTTAGAAGTTAAGAAGCAAGTCAAACCAAGTCTTTAAAGTTTTTCAAGAGTCGTTATTAAACGTTTTAACTTCGTTTTAAGGCTCAAGTTTCAAGTTAAGCCAATAGTATAGAGTTGAGTTCATTTCTCAAAGGTTATTAGGGAACTATGTATTCCCAAAAAAAGTTTATAAATGTTTTCACATTTGAGCAAAGAAAAGGGAACATTGATTCCAAAAAAGCCTTTGGGATAAGCTTTGAGCAATCATCTCAAACTAAAGAAAGATGTGCTTAAAACACTTACGAGCTAAAGTATATTTTTGGGAGTAGTATTGAGCACCGAATTAGGGACGCGAGTTCATATTAACTCAACTCTCCATAATAACCATGTAGCCAACATGGGATTTAACGGGGCATACTTTTTAGAAGATCACGTAAGTTAAGCTAGTGGATCCACTAAGTTAAGTAAGGTCCTTTATCACGGCAAGGTAAACGATGGTCCTTGGGCAACGCGAGGTATAACGTTGTATCATCACTAGGGCTCATAGTGATGGTTGTCGGTTAAAGAATCTCCCACTAAAGTTATATTACTTTTATATAAGTAAAGTTGAGTTTGTTATTGCTTTAATCATTAACGAACTAAGTTATTTACACTGTTTTACAAGCTTTATATATATATATATTGCATGTGTCTAATTGCCTTACATTTGAGTTCAGTTATTCATGTGTTGAACAGAGCCAAGGTAAGTGTTCCGTTGTACTCCTTTCAAGCTTAAGTTGTTGTCTAGCTTTCCAGCTCGCATACTCGTACATTCAATGTACTGATGCCAGTTGGCGTGCATCTTATGACGATGCAGACACAGGTACCCTGGATCAGCATCCAGCACGCCGTTGATTCAGCTGAGCACTCTAGAGTCAGTGGTGAGCCTCCTTGCCTTTCGAAGGACTCTGTTATTTTGTTTTCCTAATTTTGTTTTATTTGGATGTTGCGGGGTATGTCCCAACATCCATCTCAGTGTTATAAAGGCTTTATAAACAGTCAGTCAGTTAGTATTGAGTCTCTCATCTATGTATATATGTAAATATTCTATTTTGAGACACGAGTTGCCTTTTTGGCCAAATTTTATCAGTTAGGTTGTTTTTATGACCTTTCATTACATGGAGTTATTCTGTTGATTTAGGTTTCCGCTAAATTAAGAAACCCAGGCCAAGGGTTCTCTTGGGGCCAGTAATGGTCTTCGAGTGTCGGTCCCGCCCAGGGTGTAGGCTCGGGGCGTGACAACATTAGTCTTCAAAACTTGATCACTGTAATTTGCATCACGGACGAGACCACAGACCATCGTAGGGACCACGACCCGTGCAGATGTCCGTGGTCTTTACTTGATTTTCCCCAAAATTTGGGTCTTCAATGTCATCCACCGGAAAGGGGACTACGAACTGCACCACAGACCGTCATAGGGACCACGGCCCGTGAAGACGTACGGGGTCTTCCCTTGGCTGCTTCTCATTTTTCAATCTCTTACTCTTGAACACTGTCTCAGCTTTACGACCACGACCACGGGTCATTGTGATGACCACGGGCAGTGAAATCTTCCGTGGTCTTCACTTGGTTCCAACATTTTTCACTTTTCCTTGCTCAACCACTAGTTCACTTTCACGAGTTTCTCTATGATCCTTAGTGAAGACCCCGGCCCGTGAGATTGTATGTGGTCTTTACTTCACCTTCACTGATTTATTCTTCATTTCTATCTTCTTTTACTTTTACCTGTTTCACCTGTATAAACACTACCAAACACATTATATCCACATAAATACACTCGAGTCTAGTCTTAATCCTTAGTTTTCAAGCATTAAATGTGTCAAGATTCACGGCACATCATTGGCAAACGTGAGTACGATCAACTTTGGTGGTTATTGAGAATAGGTTTTGTTGTAGTTAAGTTTACATAAAAACATAATTATCACTCGAGTATTGTGATGACTTCATTGAGACATTGTATGGGAGGATGTGTAGATCACTTATAGGGTGGTTTAGGGCTGAAGATGAAAAACCTTTGGGAGTTGATTTGGTGAATGATGCTCAGGACAAAGTGAGAAGTATCCAAGCTAAGCTTCTAGAAGCCCCGAGTCGACAGAAAAAGTATGCGGGACAAGTATCCCCAGTGATTCAATGATTCCGATACTACTCTAATCTTACTTTAGCCAGTCTTTCCTAGTTCATCACTTGGGAATAAGTGATGGATAACTTGGTATCTATTATAACGACATGATTCCGTCGTTAGGGAAAAGCCAATGGGGAAAGAATTGAATTAGAAAAACTTTTGAGTAGTAACTTGAAATTTCCTAGCCTGGTCCAAATTTGGACGAAATCGGAGTTAGGCGAGTTTAGGGAAATCTGGTAATGAATGAGAAGTTTAATAATGAAATTGAGTGTGTGAGTGGATAGATAAGACGTTAAGAAACCCGTACTACTTTACAGAATTGAATTCGGGGAAGTAGAACTCCCATAATTGATCTCAGCCTGAACGAGTGTTTTCTGCGTGTCGTGGGATGAAGGTGTGTTGTTAAATAGGGGTTTGTAGCTCTTAATTCAACATTATGTTTTCGTGCAAGCCGTTGTGGCAGGCTGGGGGCCGACATAGCGGGAAAATCGCGATTTAAGTTAGAAATAAACCCCAAAATCATTTTATTCTGCAAGTTTCGACTTTGACAGCTAGGAGACGACCCCGGGTGCTTTATTGACAATTTTCCACCATTCTTAAGGCTAAAGGTAAGGTTTTAACTACCTGAATCTATTTTTCGATCCGTAGAATGTAAATTTGTGGGTCATTATTGATGAGTGAGGGTTTTGATCTGGAAATTATGGTGGAAAAACCCTAATCTGGGTATTAGGATCTTGAGTTTGGTCTAGGGTTATTGGGTTTGTTATAATCCAGATAATTAGACCTTTGATTGTTGATCCTTGCGTATATTAATTGTTTGTAGACCTAGAACAAGCGGAAAGAATTCGGAAAGGGAAGATTCAAGTGCCTTAGGGGATTCAAGCTTGGATTCGAGGTAGGTGATGGTTGTGATATATGTTTGTAATTGCTGATTATAATGTATTTATGTATGTAAATGTTGCATTATTGATCACCCTAATCGTAAATGAGAATAATTGAATAATTATATGACATGAATCACCTCTTATTGTATGATTGTGAGAATATACATTGTGATTGTGATTGTGGTTTGTTGAATGGATCGGGTGTTACGTTCCGACACACTAACTTGGATCGGTTGCCACGTTTTGGCACAAATATAGGATCACTTGCCACGTTTCGACATAAATATGAGATTGGTTGCCACGTTCAGGCATAAATATGGGATCGGTTGCCACATTCTAGCATAAACATTGGATCAGGTACCACGAACTGGTACACTAACAGTTTGGGTTTGGGTTCCATGAGAGGACCATTGAATTGTGTTGTGTATATACTTGTGATGATTACGTTCATATCTAAAGATGATTGATATTGGAAGATTGTATGTTGCTCTAAAATGATAACCAATGTGTATTTTTGAGAACGTGGAATGCTACATTGATCCTAAAAAGATGACTAATATTGTATATGTTTGGTATATGCCTGTTTTATAATTTTGTGGTTACTTGCATGCGTTTCACTTATTGGGATAGCCGTGTGATCCTACCAGTACGTTGTGGTTGTGTACTGATACTACACTTTCTTGTTCTTTATTGAGTACAGGGCATCTTCAGGCGGCTATTGATAGACCTCAACTAGGTGACTATTGAGCGTGACTGGATTCAAGGGTGAGCCAGTTCTTTCAGGCTGCCATGGATCTTTCTTGTTTAAGTCCACCATTTTCGGACTTAAACTATTTGTTTAAGGTGTTTTGTTTAGTTTCGGGGTTGTACCCCTTGTTCTTAGACTTGTCGTTAGTAGAGTTTTGGCACAATGACTTTCAGGTTCTACGGGTTAAGACTTCCGCATTAGTTTGTTTAAGTTATTTGTTTAAACTTTTGGAGCTTATGGGAACTCCGTATTTTTATTGTCATTTAAACCTGCTTCTGTATCTTTAAATGCGTAGTATCTTGGTTATGCTGCTTAGTTGGGTTATAGTAGTGGTTCTCCCACTGGAGGGTTAGTGTGGGTGTCAATCACGATGGTCTGGGTCGTGACAACTGGAAATAAATGTGGCATAAAACTTTTTTGCGACGTTTCATAACCGTACCAATACAATTTTAACCGTCAGCAATTAATTAATCTGGGAACCGTCACAATAGGGCCATCTACTACTACAATTATAATAACTGTCGAAAACAACCGTCCGTCGCAATAGAACTATTGCTACGCCATCTATTGTAGCGGTTGCCTAAACTATGGCGTTAGAGCTTATGCAATGGTAGAAAAGCCTATTGCAACGGTAACTTAACCGTGACATTAGATCATATTTCTAGTAGTGGCATTCTGTTATATTTAGTGAAAGCATAACTTAAAGACTTTATTTTCTTTATATTTTTACTTATATTTTGCATTTTGATAAATATTTGATTTGGTTTAGGATTAACTCACGTATTGATAGATTAAGATATGTGACATCATGATTTTTCTTGTATTTAGATACTTGTATATTGTTTTACATCTATTATATTTAACTAGAGACAATAATTAGTATAAGATACTTTATTTATTTGTTTAGATTATCTTTTAGAAAATGAATATGCACATTTGCATAGGTTAAGAAGTCCCAAGTAATCTTTTCTTTTTTTCAACCAAACACTTAAGGTCAGATCCTGTCACTGATATTGCTGAGACTAAATTTGTGATATATATGTTAAATAGATATAAATAAGAATATTTTAATCCTAGGAATCAATTTAATTTGACAATGATCAAATTTCAGAACTTGAATTTATAAAATTTAGATTATGTCTTCTATTTACTTTTGTTGATAGTGGAAGATATATATAATTTGAAGAACGGAATATAACATCATGATATCCTTTATTAGGGTTATTGTTAAGGTTATTTGTACTGAGAATATAATAAAAATGTAAGGGTTTTTTATTTATTTATAGGATAAGTGTCATAAACACACATAAATTATCTCATTTTTTTGAGTTTCATACCTAAATTATTGAGAGTGTGAGTTTTAAACCTAAACTATCACTTATTAGTTTGAGAAACACATCTCTATTTTATTACTCTCATCATATTGTAATATATTTCATTTTAGTCTCTTACTATTTTGGTTTGGAACTTTCTATTTATATATTAGTATAAATAAATAAAATAATGAGAAAAAGGCATAAAGTCACCAACGAAGTTGTCTCGAATTTTTAAAAAGACACATTGACTTTGTGACCATCCTATTACCCACTAAACAATTATGAACTGGTATTATTATATCATTTTTCGATCAGCCTCAGATTTTAAGAAGCATGTGTGTTCATACACCAATCATTACATGACACGTGTTAATCTAATTAAAAATATTTTTTTTTCATTTTAAGTTATCTCTCTGTCTCTTAATTTTTGACTGATTTTAATTTTGATTTCAT
>JAJOOH010018175.1:0-11711 GCA_029582605.1 Solanum gracilifrons
GAATGTCTAAATAGATTTAACGTGCATAGAAACGTTTGGAAAAAAGAAGCTTAAAATGATTGTCTGAAGGAAACACCATGGAGCCCAATACGGGCCATGGTCGTATTGACGAGTCGTCATATTACCCGTGATGATGATGCAGTGATGTGGAAATTGAGCTCCTGATAACCAAAGTCCAAGTGAAGAAAATGAGCCTTAGACGGGTCGTAGTCCTCTTGATGAGCCGCGATAATGCTCGTGGTAATGAAGCAGTACACATGGAGAAGTTTGGATTTCAGACAAAAGTTGAAGTAAAGACCACAACGCCTTTGATGGGCCATGGTCCCTGTAACGATTCGTGAAGTTGACTGTGAAGATATTCCAGTTAAGAGGGCTTGAAGAGTTATATATTGGTGGACCAAATAAAGACCATAGAAGGCTTCACGGCCCGTGGTCATCATAACGATTCGTGATGCTGCCCGTGGTGGATTTCCACGGTGTTTTGAGAATGCAAAGTAAGGACCATAGAGAGAATCACAGACCGTAAAGCTTTTGACGGATCTTCATAGTGTCCATGAAGCTGCCCAACATTTCAGTCCTACTTCGAGAAGGACACTTTTTAGATTGTCTATTTGAACTAATTAGGTTGCAATTTTGAATCATCTCGGGATATCTGGAACAAGTGACTAGTTTTTAAGTATTTTCTACTTTGTTTTTGATCGATTAACATTGAATCGATTTTGGATTTTTAATTTTTTTTTCTGAATATCAAATTTTCGATAGAATTTGCAAACCTTCATAAGTGATTTCTCTTAATGCATTCATTACAAATCTTTTCTTATTCAGTTAAAAGAATGAGTGGCTAAGCACCACAACTAGGGTTGTGGGAACTATGACTGAAAGTTGAGTTTCGATTCGTAAAATAAGTATAATGTGATTCAAATTTGCATAACTTAGCTTAACTTTTGTTAGTCAATTATTGTACTGAGTGCATGCTTCTCGTCTGTATCTATCAATTGTTCGAGAGAAAATTTATAGTTAGGAAATAGTTGGGTTAAACTGTTGAATTAGAGTGGCAGTTCAAGTTCGAGAGAAAAGAACTTTGATTCTAAACTTTGCGAGGGTAAAATCGACTCACACTCTAATATCGAGAGGTATTGAGTGGAAAGTTATCTAATAAGACTAAGAAGTGTTAGATATACCTAACTTGCGTGTAATTTTGAAAGAATGAAGTACCTGAAACTTGTTTATTGAACCAACACCAGATTAACACAACCCTGGTTTCGTTCATTTACCAATACAACTTTAAAATCAAGACTCTGTTAATTATTCTAATATGGTAATCTCAACAATATTGGTTACGTAAACCTTACAACTTAAACCAATTTACATTTCGCAATTACCTTAGTTAGGAAATAATAACAACATTTGAATAAACATGACAGTGAAACTATTTGTGTAAAGAAATTCTCTATGGGATGAAAATCATCTCACGTTGAGTTCTATAAATTGACTTTGACCATTTATACTTCTTAATTGAACTGTAAGTTTAGATGTATCACTCCACGAAGAGGTATTTGAGAACGTCCTACTAGGAGGAATGCTAATTCTCAAAGTCAGGAAGATCCCTATGCACCAAATTAAAGTGCAGCCCCCTCAGGTTGATGTCACTAATGCTGAGTTTAGGAATGCTATTTAGATGTTGACTCAGGTTTTTGCAAAGCACGCTGGTCAACAAGTAGTAGGTCGTAACGATGTGACTAATACATCTAGGGTCTGTGAGTTATTGAAGATGAATCCCTAGAGTTCACAGGGTCAAAGGTCACTAAGGATCCGGAGAACATTGTGGAAGAACTTTAAAAAGTATTTTAGGTCATGTGTATTGCTGATGAAGAGCATGTGGAGTTGGCTTCTTATCGAATCAAATGTGTCGCTAGGATATGGTATGGTCAATGGAAAAAGAACAAAGTAGATGGAGCACCACTTTTGAGTTGGGTTATGTTTGAGGATGCTTTCTTGGGGCGTTTCTTTCCTCGAGATCTAAGGGAAGAGAATGTAAGAGAGTTTCTTATGTTGAAACATGATTCTATGAGTGTGCAAGAGTACAACCTTAAGTTCACTCAGCTTTCCCGCTATGCTCCAGAGATTGTGGCTGATATGAGAAGTAGAATGACTTTGTTTCTGTCTGGGCTATCCCATTTATCTAATAAGAAGGGGAGAGCAACTATGATGATAGGGGACATAGACATAGTTAGGATTATCATTCATGTAGAATAGTTAGAAGAGGACAAGTTGAAAAACAGGGAAGAGTTCTGCAACAAGAAGGTTAAGACAACAAATCAGGAGTCTGGCCAGCAAAAGACTGGGAATAGGCATTGGTCATCTTTCCAACAAAGGTCATCTGAATTTGCTCCATCATCAGCTAGTGGACCTGCACAAACAATAAGGAATGATCAGAGGAATCAAAGTTTTCAGACTTTCAGAGCTCAGGTTACTCAGTCGAAGGGTAGTGTGGCACAGAGGTTTCGGAGCCCACCTTTTTCTAAGTATGGTAGAACCATCCAGGAGAATGGTGTGATGGCTCCAATGGTTGCTTCAAGTGTGGTAAGATGGGTCATTTCATGAGAGAGTTCCGTAAAAAAATGAAGGATAATGGGGGCAACAGAGCCCAATCTTCTTCAGAGGCTCTAGCACACAGTCTCTTTGAGAGGAGCTGCTTGAGGGACAGGTGGAGGAGAAAAGTGTTTGTATGCTATGGCTAGTTGCTAGGATCAGGAGATCTCGTTGAATGTTTTCACTCTTATGCTTAACGTATTTTCTATTTATGTGTATGTCTTATATGATCCAGGGGGATGTTTTTCTTTGGTAACTCCTAATGTAGCAATGAGGTTCGGCATTTCCCTCGAACAAATTCTAGAACCCTTCAGTATTTCCACACCGGTTGGTGTCAATTCTAGCAGAAATTTTTTGTTGTGGTTGTACCATCTCTCTCTATCACAAAGATACCATGGCTGAATTAGTTGAGGTAGACATGGTGGATTTTGATGTTATTCTTGGTATGGACTGGCTCCATGCTTGTTATGCCTCAGTTGATTGTACAACTCGAGTAGTCAAGTTTTAGTTTCCTAATGAGTAGGTTTTAGAGTAGAGGAGTAGTTCGGTAGTTCCTAAGGGTAATTTCATTTCATACATTAAGCCTAGAAAGTTAGTCTTTACGGGGTGCATTTATCACTTAGTCCGAGTTAATGACTCTATTGTTGAGACACCTCCTCTTCAGTCAATTCCAGTTGGGAGTGAGTTTCAAGATGTCTTTACAGACAATCTTCCCAAAGTCCCTCCTTATAGAGAGATAGACATTGGAATACATATATTTCATGATACTCAACCCATTTCTATTCCGCCATATAAAATTGCTCCAGCTGAGATTAAATATCAGTTGAGATATCTTCTTGATAAGGGTTTCATCTGACCGAGAGTCTCACCTTGGGGCACTCCGGTCTTATTTTTGAGAAACAAAGATATTTCCCTTAGTATGTGTATCGATCACCACCAGTTAAACAAGCACGCATTAAAGAATAAATATCCCCTTACGAGAATTGATGACCTTTACGACCAACTTAAAGGTGTCACTTGTTTCTCTAAGATAAACCTTAGATTTGGCTATCATCCGTTAAAAGTGTGAGAGAGTGACTTCCCGAAGACAGTATTTAGGAGCCGTTATGGTTATTATGAGTTCCTTGTTATGTCCATTTGTTTGACTAACTCTTCTGCAACTTTCATAGATCTAATGAAAAGAGTATTTAAGCAGTATCAGGATATTTTTGTTATTGTATTTATCAATGAAATCTTGATTTACTCGAGGAATGAGGATGATCATATCAATCATCTGAGAATAGTCCTCCAAACCCTATGAGATCGAGAGTTATATGCCAAGTTTTCTATGTGTGAGTTTTGGCTTGAATTTGTGGCGTTCTTAGGCCATATTGTGTCTTGCAAAGGAATTCAAGTTGACACTGAGATGATTGAAGCAGTGCAGAATTGGCCCAGACCTACATCTCCAACTGATATAAGAAGTTTCTTGGGATTGGTTCCTTACTACAAAAGGTTCGGCAAGGGATTTTCATCTATTTCATTCCCACTAATTAAGTCGACTCAGAAAACAATGAAGTTTCGACAGTCTGAAGCTTGTGAGAAAAGCTTTCAAGAATTGAAAACTCGGTTAACTATTGCTCCAGTTTTGACCCTACCAGAGGGTATAAAAGGTTTTGTTGTCTATTGTGATGCCTCCAGAGTGGGACTTGGTTATGTGTTTATGCAGAAAGGTAAGGTTATAGCCCATGCTTCCAGGAAACTTAAGGTTCACGAGAGGAACTACCCGACTCCTGATCTCGAGTTGGCAGCAATAGTTTTGACTCTCAAGATATAACGCCACAACCTCTAAGGCATTCATGTGTATGTGTTCAGAGACCACAAGAGTCTCTAGTATGTTTTCTGTCAGAAGGAACTTAATCTCAGACACATGAGGTACTAGAGTAGCTATGCATTACGACATGAGTATCCTCTATCACCTAGGTAAGGCTAATGTTGTTGTTGATGCTTTAAGTTGGGTGTCCATAGGGAGTACTGTTCATTTTGAGGAAGGAAAGAAATAATTAGCTAAGGAAGTTCACAGACTTGCACATTTAGGAGTCCGTTTGTTAGATTCTAGTGAAGGTGGATTTGTTGTGATGAATTGGTATGAATCATCATTAGTGTCGGAAGTAAAGGTGAAACAAGATAAAAACCTCTTCTTACTTGAACTAAAGGAAAATGTTCATAAGAAAAAGGTGATGGCTTCTACTCAAGAGGGACATGGTGTGTGGAGATATCAAGGTAGATTGTGTGTTACAAAGGTGGATGAGCTCCAACAGAGGGTCATGACAGAAGTTCATAGCTCAAGATATTAGATCCACCCAAATTTCACAAACATGTATCATAACTTGAGAGAAGTCTATTGGTGGAATAGTATGAAAGGTGCATTCCAGATTTTGTTACCAAGTGCCTAAATTGCCAACAAGTCAAGGTAGAACACCGAAGGCCATGTGGTGTGGCTTAGAACATAGCTCTTCTGAAATGGAAGTGGGAGATGATTAATATATAATTCATTACGAGGTAGATGCTATCTCGCAGGCAACATGATTTGATTTGGGTGATTATAGATCGGATGACTAAATCAGGTAATTTCTTTCCCATAAAGACTACCAATTCAGAAAAAGATTATGTGAGTTTATACATTCGTGAGATAGTCTAACTTCATGGAGTCCCTTTGTCCATCATTTCAGATAGAGGTGTGCAATTCACCGCTTAATTTTGAAAGTCATTTCAGAAAGGTTTAGGTTAGAAGGTAAACCTTAGTACTGCCTTTCATCCTCAGATGGATGGTCAGATAGAGCGCACTATTTAGATATTAGAGAATATGTTGAGAACATGTGTATTGAATTTCAAAGAAAATATGGATGACCACTTGCCTCTTATAGAGTTTGAATAAAATAATAGCTAACACTCTAGTATTCAGATTGCTCCTTATGAGGCTCTTTATGGACGAATGTTTAGGTCTCCTATTGGTTGGTTTGAGGTTGGTGAAGCTGAGTTGATAGGAACAGACTTAGTTCATCAATCCATAGAGAAGATTAAAATAATCTAAGAGAGGTTAAAAAGAGCGTAGGGCCGTCAGAAATCCTATAATGATATTAGGACAAGAGATTTGGAGTTCGAGGTTAATTATTTGGTTTATTTGAAGGATTCACCAATGAAGGGTGTTATGAGATTTTGTAAGAAGGGAAAGCTTAGTCCCCGATACACTAGTCCTTACAGGATTTCCAAGATTGTTGGCAATATGGCTTATGAGTTGGAGCTACAATTAGAGATAGCAGCAGTACATCCGGTATTTCACATCTCTATGCTAAAGAAGTGTTTGGGTGATCCTGCACTAATTGTGCCTACCGAGAATATGGTATCAAGGACAACCTATCTTATGACGACATGTCCATCCAGATTCTTAATCGCAAGGATCGCATGTTGAGAACTAAAGAGGTTGCACCAATAAAAATCTTGTGGAAAAATTAGTTTTTTGAGGAGGCTACATGGGAGGCCGAAAAAAATATGAAGAGATACCCTCATCTCTTTTCCTCTGAGTTAGTTCTAGTCTAAGGTATTAACTCTTGCTAAAGTACTCGTTCAATTCAGTCTCTCCATCGTTGTTTTAAGTTCATGAGTTTTATGTGTATTTTGCAATAATTTGGGATGTTAAACATTTCCTTACACTTTCCATGCTCAAATCATCCATCATGCAAGGACGGATTATTACAAGGGAAAGATATTGTAACACCCCAAAAATTTCTATGCTAAGGCTTGAACTATTCTTTAATTTCTTATAAAATAGAATCAGGCGATACTTAAGTTACTCATACATGTGAAGTTCATTTCTTTTGTGTCCGAATGAATTTTTGATATGACTTAAGGTAACAAGAACCCCCTAGCACAAAGTTTAGTTGAAATCTTCATTTCCGATTAAGTTTTGACATAAGATTCTACTTAGGTCAACTTCAAATGATCCTATCTCCCATCACATAATGAATTAGGTGGCCTACGACCTACTAAATTAAAGGTTTTTGTGTCCTATTTCCAGTGCCACTAAGTTTGTCTCATTTCCTGTTTGGAATAAAAGGTTATGAATTTTTTACCAAAGACTGTCAAACCAAAGTTTTTGAGTTTCTGAATGACGACCCCAATCAACAATCCTTAGATTGAACGACAACCTGTTCTGCCAGGTCATCGTTAATGTACTGGGGTCAACTTTCGGGACCCAAATCCTATGGAACCAACTGACGGGGCGTAGGTGGACCGACGGGCCATTGTTGAACCCATAAATGGACTTTTGAGTCTTAAAAACTCAATAGAGGATCCACAGATGGGATATAGGCCATGGATAAAAGCACGACCCATAGATTGTCCCATGGACAATTTTTGATAGATTTTAAAGAGGGGTAGCTCAGTTTTTTCCCACCCTCTCTAAGATTAATCCACGACTTCTTTTCTCTTAATTAAGGTCTAAATAGTGTCAAAACATTATTTGACGTTCTTTAACACTTAAAAGACTTAGACTAAGGATTCAATAGGAGAAAAGCTAAAGCTTTCTATCGTTCTTCGAATTTCATCAATTTCGCAAAGAAGTTTGTTGTTCCCAGGTATGTAGTACTATCATTGTGATGGACTGAGTTATTACTCACGTCCTACATCTAATTTCTATTAGTAAAGAATAATCTAGGATTACAGCATTAGTTTTGATAATTTTTTAGATGAGTTTGTTGTTGAATTCTGAGTTGTTATTCCTAATTTTTGAGTTGCTATATATATTATGTATTGAGATTCTTGAGTTCATTATTCATGCCTATTTTGCAGCATGAACCGTATTATTTGAAGTATTCACTAAGTTATTGCTGAGAATCTTTTTAACCGAATAATTATATTAAATTGATTTTCTCGTAAAGTAAAAAAGTGTTTTTGAGGAAAGTTTAAAGAGGCATTTTCTGTAAAGGTTAAAGAAATTATTGACTCCCAAATTTATCATTTTTAGAGTGAGAAAAGAGAAACTTTGATTTCTAAACCAGTAATGAGTTTAGAGTTAATTCAGAGCAGTTGCCTCTTTTAAGAGGATATATAGTTGAGTAATTATCTCAAACCAAAGAAAAAGTATTGTTTTTATACATTGAGCAACGGTAAATGTTATTGGGAGTAGTGTTGAACACCGATATGAGGGACAGTTCAGAGAAGTCAAAGCCCCCATAAACCACATCTTGCCAACATGGGTACGTGATCATACTTTTTAGATGAATCCTTAGAGCCTTCAGACATAGCTTAGTGGACCCACTTAGTTGAGGTTTTCTATATCCCGACACGACACAAGACAGTTCTTGCAGCATGATCGAGACGATGTATCATCCCTTAGCTCATAGTGATGGTTGTCGGTTAGCGAATTTCCCAATAGAGTTAAACTGTATTTTTATATATCACTTATTATATTAAAGTTCATAGAATGAAAAGTGTTTTGTAGAGTTTTAATTATCTCACATCCTTATTTCTTTACATCCATTCGAGTATATATCTACATCTATTGTGCAGGTGCAACTCACGCCCTGGACCCACGGACCATGAGTAGAATCATGCCCCATCCTGTAGGTCCATGGGTGGGGTCTTCAACTCACCAACTTTGGCCCTTGACCTATGGATTGGTTCCACGGGGCGTGGATGGACCTACGCCCAGTAGGTCCTCAATTTTTGACAAATTTTGTTATTTTGGGGCAGCCTTGGAGTTAGGCTTTAGGGTCCTCCTCAAGGACCCTTGGTTGGTCCTTGGGGAGTCATACATTGATGTTTAACCCCTCAAACTAAACCCGAGAACTGATTTTACAACATAACATCCCACATCAAACTAAACAAAACACTCGTTAGACTCTAGTTTCACCTACTAGTTTTTTGAGTCGTTACATATGTGGAGCCGTAGAATTTTCCTTGTTAGATTAATTGTTTGAATATTAGTAAATGTGAGACATGAGCTTTGGCTACAATTCAAAAACGTAACCCAAATGTCCATAATCTTTTGAGACTGCCTTGTGAAGGTGTGGATCCATGTTGTGAACATTTGTACCTAACCTATTTGTTGGCAAAAACAAAAGAAAGCCTCTTGAACCACATTGTCGCTACTTTCTCACCCAAAATCCTTTTTGAATTATTGTATGTTTGAATAGCCAAGTTAGTCCAAAATCCTAAGTTGGGGGCATGGAAATAGAGAAAGAATGAAAACCAGGTAAAGGGCAATAAAAGATGAATTGAGACTCAACTTTGGACTTAGTTACAAAATGAAGGAACCCAACCTTATAACAAAGAGTCATTATGATGAAATTTTTTTGAAAAATGAAAATAAAAAGGAGAAGTGAATGAAATAAAGGGGATTCCAAATAAATTTAGTGAACAGTCAATGTTTCAGTTCTCAAATGAAAAAGAAGGATAAGAACTTGAGAAGAGGTGATGATGATTGCAAAAATGCTTTGAAAAGGTAAAGTCACTAAGCCAAATTGATTGTACCTTAACCCTCAATCCCATTGCAAGTGTAAAAGACCCTTGTAATCTTTCATTATCTAGGTTATGTGATGAGTGGAAAATATTGGCAAACCTATGCATAAAGCTTGCATGTGTTTCTCTTTTGAGAGAATGAGAGTTTAATTGATTCCTTACACCTTTGTTGATTTGCTTTGTGTGAGTATGAAATCATTCTTGATGTGATAGCACTTGAATGCACTTGTTGAAACACTTTCTCGCATTTATAAGAAGCTAATGAGAGCTAGAGCCTGTGTTGAGACCAGCTAGTCATCATTCGAAGTTTTGTTATCTTGATTGAGTGTAGCATATTGTTGATAGTAGTTTTTCTATAGAACTTGCATATTAGTTCTCATTGAGCACTGTGATAGACATCCTTATTGAGCTAATTTTGTTCTTGATTTACTTGTGGCCAATCAAAAGTTTAGGTTGAGGGTGTTCATGAGTGGTAGATTTCACTCATTTGAGGTCTATTTAGCTCAATAATTAGTGTCATCAATGACTAATATTTCCCTATTATGATAAAATGTTGATGATTTGGAACTACGAAGGCAAGTGGACAAGGGAAAGATTGGTTTTTGAAAGAATGGCGAAAAATGCAAAAAGAAGTGCAAACCATACATTGTTCATTTTTTAACAAGAAAGGCAGATCTCCAACAAAGCACGAACTCACCCAAAATGACAGTGCATTGCACTTGTGTGTATCGAATCAGGTTGGCGGACTCCAGTAGAGAAGCCGATGTGCCGAATGAGAAATGTCGCCTTGATATACATTGCCGAAAATGATAGTATAAAAAGAAAAGAGTGATTGCTCGTGTAATTCCTCCGCATTCATAAAAGGAACAAAATAAAATTTTGGGCTGAAGTCTGTGTTTATAGGTCATATCTACGGATCGTAGAAGCTTCTACGGGCCATAGATGGCAACCGTAGGAAGTGGGAAACAATGTTTTAAAAATCAAGTCCAGTACCTCTTTTTACGATTAACCAGGATTGTATGTCAACCATCGTGCGAGTTGTAGGTAGGTCTCTTAAGTGAGTCCCAGACTAAGTAAAATTTTAAGGGGTAAAGTTCTGTTTCTACAGTTGGCATGTACGAACTGTAGGAAGACGTACAAGCCGTACATGGAATCCGTCAAAAAATGGCTGAAATAATTGTTTCTTAGCCTATCTATGGTTGACCTGTACAGTTTGTACGTCCAAATCATATGTGAGTTCGACAGTTGTTTTTAAAGGCCTTGTAGGTTTTTTCCTAATTTTTTTAACCCCATACTATGTTGTTTTACCTTCTACCCTAAGCCCTATGTAAAGGCTCTAATCCCCAAATTACACATTTTCAACTCATTCTCCTAAATTTCCTAAACATGACCAAATTGACTTTCCAAGTTCTCTAAAGTATAAGGAAGAAGAATAAGAGATAGGGTTCCATTCAAGTCTCCAAATTCCATTTTCTTGGACTTAAAGGATTAAGTTATGTGTGTATTCACCCATGGAGTCCTTTCATCCATAGGATTCCCAAAGATTTCAATTTCCCAACTTAATCTTCAATTGATCAAATTAGGGTTTCAATTCGAAGAATGTGGGTTTCTTCCAAATTAGGGTTTCAATTCAATATATTTAACCTTTACTTGTTGGCGATTTGGGCACTTAGCGACAAAATATTCAATAAACCTCTTCATAATATTCCACCAACAGACTTCTCTTAAGTAAGGATACATCTTCGTGGAACCCGGATTAATCAAATATCATTAACTATGGTCATCTCCCATGATTCTCTCTTGGATCTCATCTACCTTTGGAACAAACAATCTACGTTGATATCTCAACATACCATCTCCCCTTGCTCATAACCTTCTGCTTATGAGCATTGTTCTTTAGTCCAAGTGAGATGGGGTCTTTTCTTGCTTCTCCTTCACTTCTAACACTAATGACGATCAAGCCTATTTATCACAACAACTCAACCTTCACAGGAATCTAACAAACAAACTCCCAAACGTGCAAATTTTGGAAATTCCTCACTCTTTGATTCCTTACTTGGCATAAGCAGTACACCGTACTGACAACCTTCTCAAGGCATCAGCAACAACACTAGCCTTACTTGTGTGATAGGGGCGAGTAATGTCGTAAGCCTTGAGCAACTCTAACGACCCCTTTTATTTTAGATTAAGCTCCTTTAAACGGAAAACATATTGGATACTCTTTTGGTTGTTGAACACATCCATATGAATTCCATAGAGATAGTGATGACAAACATTGAGAGCAAAAACTATTGTTGCAACCTCGAGATCATGAGTCGGGTAGTTTCTCACGTGAATCTTAAGCTACTTGGTGGCATTGCTATCACCTTACAGATATACATCAATAGACAACCAAGCTTTACTGTGGATGCATCATAATAGACGACAAAACTCTTTCTACCCTCTGGTAGGGTCAACACTGGAGCAATAGTTAACCGAGTTTTTGAATTCCTGAAAACTTTCCTCACAAGCTTTAAACCAGTAAAACTTAAATGTCTTATGAGTCAACTTAGTAAACAAAAATGAAATAGATGTAAACCCCTTGACGAGCCTTTTATAGTAATCTACCAATCCCATGAAAC
>JAJOOH010018180.1:0-10211 GCA_029582605.1 Solanum gracilifrons
GAGCAAGGGGCAGAGGCCGAGGAAGGGTAGCGCCTACTAAGGATGGAGCACCAGTTGAGAATGCTCCCAGAAATGAGGTTCCTCCTATGCATGAAGAGGTAGAGCAGACTGTAGAGGTTGAGAATAAGGAGAATGTTGGACAAGAGGAAGAACCGCAGGCTGAGACTACATGTATTCCTCCCTTAGACCCAGTGTTAGCTCAACAAATTATGTCGTTCCTGGAAGGATTGGTTGGTCCTACAGTTCTTCCCATAACTCAAGCAACTCTAGCTCTTACCAATCCCTCTATTGCTATCATTGTCCCCAAGGTAGGTGGAACTGTAGGTACTGATGCTTTCTTTGATCCTTTAATGGGTCCTGTTATGACTGGTAATGAACATGAGATGTTGACTAAGTTCTTGAAATTGAAACCGCATGTGTTCCATGGTTTCGAGAGTGAGGACGCCTATGAGTTCATCCTAGATTGTTATGAGAGGCTTCATAAGTTGGGAATTGTCCATCATCATGGAGTAGAGTTTGTGACTTTTCAACTTCAAGGTGAGGCTAAGGAGTAGTGGAGAGCTTATGTGGAGTGCACATCTTATGTTTTGCCCCCACTCACTTGGACCCAATTTCATGCTCTATTTTTGGAGAAGTATGTTCCCTGAACCTTGAGAGATCGTAAGAAGGATGAGTTCATGGCTTTGGAGCAAGGTGACATGTTTGTGGCTGCTTATGAGGCTAAGTTCCATACTTTGTCTATATATGCTACGCAATTGGTGACTACTGACGAAGAAAGGATCTATCTATTTGTCAAAGGAATAAATTCTGAGTTGCATGTATTGTCGGTTCATATGACCTCTGTGGGAAAAAGTTTCAACGAGGTGACTGATTTTGTGAAAAAGGTAGAAGGAATTAGACGTGATGGACAGGCTAAGGCTTTGGCTAAGAAAGCTAAGAATACATGTCACTTTCAGGGTTCTTACTCCAGCGGTTCAGGGAGGCCGACACTTGCAGCTCAGGCAATTCAGTCCGCTATGCCTACATCTACAGGAAATTACTCGCAAACTCCACCTCAAAATTCGATTCAGGATAGCCAGGGAGCCGCACCTTCGACGGGCAGCAAGCCATCTTTCGATCGCACTTGTTATAATTGTGGAGAATCAAGGCATATAAGGAGAGATTGTCCCCTCCCGCGCATGTTGGATTTTGCGCAGCAGCAGACTAAAGTTGTGGTACCCGCGGCCAATGTTAATAATGGTTGAGGACGTCCACAGGATGGGTGAGGATGAAATCAGTGAGGTTGTGGAGGTCGGGGAAATGGTAACGCAGGCAGAGGTAGAGTGCAACAAGGCAGGGAAGTCTCCCGTCATGATAACATGGCTCAGTGTTATGCCTTTCCGGGCAAGACCGAGGTGGAGGTGTCTCATGCAGCGATCACAGGTAGTATTCTTGTCTGTGACCGGATGGCTAATATGTTATTTGATCCGGGTTCTACTTATTCTTATGTATCCGTTCATTTTGCCTTGGGATTTGATATGATTTGTAATGTACTTGATGCCCATATCCATGTTTCTACCCTAGTTGGAGAGTCTATCACCCATGTCTATCGTGCTTGTCCTATCTTGTTTTTGAGTTTTCAGACTTTGATATAATCTTAGGCATGACTTGGTTGTCCCCCTATTATGATGTGCTTAATTCAGAGTAAGGAAAAGTTGGAGTGGGAAGGGGTGTACAAGCCTAAGCCAGCTAAGATCATTTCCTCTATTCGGGCTAGGAAACTGGTGGGGAAGGGTTGTTTGGCGTATTTGACTCATATTCGGGATGTTGAGGTTGAGTCTCCCTCTATTAAGTCTATTCTTGTGTTGTCATAATTTAGAGAAGTGTTCCCTACTGATTTGTCTGGTATGCCTCCGGATAAAGATATAGATTTCTGCATTGATTTAGAACCTGGTAGCCACCACATTTCCATCCCTACTTATTGCATGGCCCCGGTAGAATTGAGAGAGCTTAAGGCTCAAATCCAAGAACTTCTTGGTATAATTTTTATCCATCCTAGTGCTTCCCCGTGGGGTGCTCCTGTCTTGTTTGTGAAGACAAAGGATGGTAGCATGAGAATGTGCATAGATTACCACAATTGAATAGGGTCACCATTCAAAACAAATACCCATTGCCTCAGATAGATAATTTTTTCGACCAGTTGCAAGGTGCGTCAATTTTTTCTAAGATTGATCTAAGGTCTGGTTATCATCAATTAAAGATTAGTCTTGAGGATGTACCCAAGATGGCATTTACGACCCTCTATGGCCACTATGAGTTTCTAGTTATGTCGTTTGGGTCGACAAATGCGCATGCAGCTTTCATGAGTTTAATGAATGGTGTGTTTGAACCATTTCTCAATTCGTTTGTTATAGTATTTATTGATGATATTCTAGTCTATTCAAAGAGTAAGGAAGAGCATGCCGACCATCTTTGTATTGTTCTAGGTGTTCTTGGGAAACCAAATTTGTATGCAAAATTTTCTAAGTGTGAATTTTGGTTGAGTTCGGTTTCCTTTTTGGGGCATGTAGTTTCAAGGTAAGAGGTAATGGTAGATCCCCAAAAGACTGAAGAGGTTAAGAATTAGGTTCGGCCTAGCTCTTTGACTAAAGTTAGGAGTTTTGTGGGGTTTGTTAGCTATCATCGCCGATTTGTGAAGAAATTTGCTTCTATTGCTACGCATTTGAAAAGGTTGACCAAAAAAGAGGTACTTTTTGAATGGACTGAAGAGTGTAAAGAGAGCTTTTGAAAGCTCCAAACCCTTTTGACCACAACCATATTCTAGCACTACTAGTGGAAGGTAAAGATTTTATTGTTTATTGTGATGCTTCACATTCGGGTTTAGGTGTTGTGTTAATATATGATAAGAATGTTATAGCTTATGCATCGTGGCAGTTGAAAGTGCATGAGAGGAATTACCCAACATATGATTTAAAGTTGGCAGCGGTAGTGTTTTCTCTTAAGATCTGGTGGTATTACCTCTATGGTGTCAAGTGTGAGGTGTTTACTGATCATCGTAGTCTACAACATGTGTTCACTTAAAAGAATCTGAATTTGATACAGCGAAGGTGGATGGAGTTACTCAAGGAATATGATGTGACCATCCAGTATCATCCGAGTAAGGCTAATGTAGTAGCAGACGTACTAGGTCGGAAAGTGGTGAGTATGGGTAGTCTAGCTTGCTTGAGTGTATCCCATTGATCTTTGGCTAAGGAAATTCAAACCTTTGAGTCTAAGTTCATGCAATTGGGCATCGTAGAGAAAGGTGGGGTGTTATCTAACATTGAAATAAGGGCCACGTTCATTGAGGAGATCAAGGCCAAACAATTTGAGGATAAGCATTTGAATGATCTTAGAAAGAAGACATCACCTGGCAAGGCACAAAAGACCACTCTGGATATGGGGGGTGTGCTCAATTTTAAGGGAAGGATTTGTGTTCCTCGAAGAGATGGCTTGATTCAGAAATTGTTGAGAGAATCCTAGGGTTCACGATATTCCATTCATTTTGGTGTGACCAAGATGTACCGAGATTTGAAGCAACTTTATTGGTGACGTGGCATGAAAAAAGATATAGCGGAGTTTGCGGCTAAGTTTCAAAATTGTCAACAAGTGAAGTATGAACATCAAAGGCATGCAGATTTGCTTCAGAGAATGCCAATTCCGGAATGGAAGTGGGAACGGATAGCTATGGATTTTGTGGTTGGTCTTCCCAAGACTTTGGGAAAGTTTGATTCTATTTGGGTAGTGGTTGACAAATTGACTAAGTCAACCCATTTTATTCCAGTCAGAATAGATTATAATGCGCAACAATTGGCTAAGGTGTATGTAAAGGAGATAGTAAGGCTGCACGGGGTGCCCCTTTCTATCATCTCAGACCATGGTACGCAGTTCACATCTAAGTTTTGGTGGAAATTACATAATGAATTGGGCACACAACTCACTTTTAGTACAACTTTTCATCCGCAGACGGACGGGCAGTCAGAGAGAACTATCCAAGTGTTAGGGGACATGTTGAGGGCATGTGTGATTGACTTTGGAGGGCACTGGGATAAGTTCCTACCGTTGCGTGAGTTCTCCTATAACAATAGTTATCACTCCAGCATAGATATGGCACCGTTTGAGGCACTCTATGTGAGGGTATGTAGATCACCCATATGATGGTTTGAGGTTGGAGATATGAAATCTTTGGGGGTTGATTTAGTGAAGGATGTTAAAGATAAAGTGAGGAATATTTAAGCTAAGATTTTAGGAGCCCAAAGTATACAGAAAAAGTATGCGGACCATAAGGTAAGAGACATTTGAGACTGGTGAGGATGTTCTTCTAAACATAACACCCATTAAAGGGGTGATGAGATATGGCAAGAAGGGAAAGCTTAGTCCTCGTTTCATTGGTTTGTTTGAGATTATTGATTGTGTAGGGCCAGTAGCATATAAATTGGCTTTACCACCTAGCCTATCAGGAGTTCATCCAGTATTTCATGTGTCCATGTTAAAAACATATCATGATGATGAAGATTACATCATAAAATGGGACTCAGTGTTACTAGACAAAAACCTTCAGTATGAGGAGGAACCGGTTGCAATTCTTGATTGTGATGTCCGAAAGCTCAGAACCAAAGAGATTAAGTCCGTGAAAGTTCAATGGAAGCATCGTCCATTTGAGGAAGCTACTTGGGAAACCGAGAAGGACATGCGAGACAAATATCCACAGTTATTCGTCAATTCAGGCACTACTCCATTCTTACTTTAGCATGTTTTTCCTAAGTTTCTCACTCGGGGATGAGTGATGGGTAAATTGGTATCTATTGTAACGACCTGTTCCCGTCGTTATAGAAAAGCCATCGGGGAAAATTTTTGGGGCAAAAAGTTTTTTCGTAGTAACTTGAGAATTCCTAGCCTGGTCTAGATTTGGACGAAATTAGAGTCAGTGAGGTCTAGGGAAATTTGGTAACAAGCGAGAGATCTAATAATGAATTTGATTTAATGAGTGGATAGCTAATACGTTAAGAAACCCGTACGACTTTACAGAATCAAATTCGGGTGAGTAGAACTCTCAAAATTGATCTTAGTGTGAAAGGGTAGTTTTTGAGTGTCATGGGATGAAGGTGTGTTGTGAAATGGGGGTTTGAAACTGTTAAATTAGCTCTTTGTTTCGGTGCAAGCCGCCAGGGCAGGATTATTCCCACCAAGGTGGGATTATTAATGCCTGGGCGGGGCCGCTGGGGCGAGATTGGGGCCGCCATAGCAGGCCAGTCACGATTTAGGTTAGAAAAAAACCCCAAAACATCATTATTCTGCAAATTTCATTCTTAAGAGTTAGGAGACGAACCAAGGTGACATCTTGACAGGTTTTCACAATTCTTGAAGCTAAAGGTGAGGTCATGACTCCCCCAATCCGATTTTCGATCCGTAGAATGTAAATTGATGGGTAATTATTATTGTGGGAGGGTTTTGGAACTATTTTGGATGGTGGAAAAAAGCCCTAGCTCCTTAATAGGATCATGGGTTTGGCCTAGGGTTGATGATTTTGATTGTAATCCAGGTAATTAGGCCTCGTTTATTGATCCTCAAGTTATATTGATTGTTTGTAGACCAAGAACAAGCGGAAAGAATCCGGAAAGCAAAGAATCAATTTTCTTATGAGGCTTCAAGCTTTGTTCAAGGTAGGTGATAGTTGTGATTTCATGTTGGTGTGATGTATGTTAGTAATTATTTAATTTTAATGCATGTATGTATGTGAATGTTGCATTATTGATCACACTAATCGTAAATGAGTATGAATGAATGATTGTATGCCATGAACCAACACTTGATTGTATGTTTGTGAGAATATACATTGTGATTGTGATTGTGATTGTGATTGTGTATTGTTGAATGGATCGGGTGTTACGTTCCAACTCACTAACTTGGATCGGGTGCTACATTTCGGTGTATATATGGGATATGGTGTCACGTATGGCACACTAACTTGGATCGGGTACCACGTACCGGTACACTAACATTTTTGGTGTGGGTTCCATGAGAGGACCATTGACTTTTCATATTGATGTATGATTGAGAATGTGGAATTATCATTGATCTTGAAATGATGATTGATATTGTATATGTTCGGTATATGCCTGTTTTATTATGTTGTGGTTACTTGGATATGTTTCACTTATTGTAATAGCCGCGTGATCCTACAAGTACACTGTGGTTGTGTACTGATATTGCACTTGCTCCTCTTTAGGCGGCCACTGACAGACCTCGTTTACAAGACTAGTGATCGATTCGAATTCAAGGGTAAGCCAAGTCTTCCAGGCTACCATGAGTTCTCCTTTTTCTCAGTCCTTCTTATTTGGACCTAGATTAGTACTTTAGATATTCGTATGTTTAATTGGGTTATACCCATTTTCTTTAGACTTATGGTTCCTTGTTAGAGTTTTGGTACATTGACTTTCAGGTTCTAGGGAATATTTCCGCATTTATTTGTTAGACTTTTGGTCTTTATGGGAACTCTATCGATTCTTGCATTTAAACTTGCTTCCATATCTTTAAATGCTTTAGTTTTCGTTAATTTGGGTTAGCTAGTTAGTGTTACTGGTTCTTCCACCGGAGGGTTAGTGTGGTGCCAATCACGATGGTTTGGGTCGTGACAAAGTTGGTATTAGTTCTCTAGGTTCGTTGATGTTGATGTACTAAAACGAGTGTAGTAAAGTCTTGCAGAACGGTACGGATATGTCTGTACTTTTTTTCGAGAGGCTATAGGACTTTAGGAAATCTCTTTGTTTTCTTTTGTCTCCTTTCGTGCTATAACTTGGCTCCAATTTGTATTTGGTGATCCAAATTGGTATCTAATCTCCTTCACTCTTCTGTCCGCAAATGGTTAACACTAGGTTCAATGGCGTCAGGCTAATAGGTCCCGTCAATGTGCTGGCTGAGGAATCCACAGTAAGAAGTCGCGGTCCAGACAGGGGTAGAGAAATAGCAAGGGGCAGAGGCCGAGGAAGGGTAGCACCCATTAAGGATAGAGCATCATTTGAGAATGCTCCCAGAAAAGAGGTTCCTCATGCGCATCATGAAGAGGTAGACGAAAATGTAGAGGTTGAGAATGAGGAAAATGTTGGACAAGAGTAAGAGGTGCAGGCTGAGACTACAAGTATTCCTCCATTAGACCTAGTGTCAGCTCAATAGATTATGTCATTCCTGGATGGATTGGTTGGTGCTGGAGTTCTTCCCACAGATCAAGCAACTCAAGCTCTCTCCAATCCCCCTATTGCTATCATTGTCCCCAAGTAGGTAGAAATGTAGGTACTGATGCTTTCTTACATCCTTTGTTGGGTCCTGTTATAACTGGTAATGAATAAGAGATGTTGACTAAGTTCTTGAAATTTAAACTGCCAGTGTTCCATGGTTCCGAGAGTGAGGACTCCTATGAGTTCATCCTAGATTATTAAGAGAGGCTTCATAAGTTGGGAATTCCATCAACATGGAGTAGAGTTTGTGACTTTTAAACTTCAAGGTGAGGCTAAGCAGTGGTGGAGAGCTTATGTGGAGTGCAAATCTTCAGCTTTGCCCCCACTCACTTGGACCCAGTTTCATGCTTTATTTTTAGAGAAGTATGTTCCCCGGACCTTGAGAGATCGTAAGAAGGATGAGTTCATGGCTTTGGAGCAATGTGGCATATTTGTGGCTGCTTATTAGGCTAAGTTCCACGATTTGTCTAGATAAGCTACATAATTGGTGACTACTGAAGAAGAGAGGATCCGTCTATTTTTTAAAGGACCAAATTTTGAGTTACTGGTATTGTCTGTTCATATGACCTCTGCGGGGCAAAGCTTACAATGGGGTGACTGATTTTGTGAAAAAAGTAGAAGGAGTTAGACGTGATGGGCAGGCTAAGGCTTTGGCTAAGAAAGCTAAGAATACAGGTAACTTTCATGGTTCTTACTCCATAGGTTCAGGGAGGCCAACACTTGCAAACCAGCCAATTCATTCCCCTATGCCCACTACTATAGGTAATTACTCGGGAACTCCACCTTAAAATTCGATTCAGGATAGCCAGGGAGCCGTACCTTCGACGGGCAGCAGGCCATCTTTCGATCACACTTGGTATAATTGTGGAGAACCTGTGCATATGAGGAAAGATGGTCCCTACCCGTTCATGTTAGATTTTGTGCAATAGCATACTAGAGCAGTGGTACCCATGGGCAATGATAATAATGGTCGAGGATGTCCATAAGGTGGGCGAGGAGGAAATCAGCAAGGTCGTGGAGGTTGGAGAAATGGTAACACAGGTAGAGGTACAGTGCATCCTGGCAGGGAAGTCGCCCGTCATGATGACATAACTCAGTGTTATGCCTTATTGAGCAAGACCGAGGCAGAGGCGTCCGATGCAGTGATCACAGGTAGTATTCTTATCTGTGACCGAATGGCTAATGGGTTATTTGATCTGGGTTCTACTTATTCTTATGTGTCCGTTCAGTTTGCCTTGGGATTTGATATGATTTGTGATGTACTTGATGCCCTTATCCATGTTTCTACCCTAGATAGAGAGTATGTCATAGTAACCCATGTCATAGTGCTTCTCCTATCTTATTTATGGGTTTTCAGACTTGGGCTGATTTGGTGATTTTAGATATGACTGACTTTGATATAATCATAGGCATGACTTGGTTGTCCCCCTATTATGATGTGCTTAATTGTTACACTAAGTCTGTGACTCTAGAAATTCAGCATAGGGAAAAGTTAGAGTGAGAAGGGGTGTACAAGCCTATGCCAGCTAAGATCATATCGTCCATTCGGGCTAGGAAACTAGTGGGGCAGGGTTGTTTGGCATATTTGGCTCATATACGGGATGTTGAGGTTGAGTCTCCCTCTATTAAGTCTATTCATGTGGTGTTAGAATTTGAAGAAGTGTTCCCTATTGATTTGCCTGGTATGCCTCCGGATAGAGATATAGATTTCTGCATTGATTTGGAACCTGGTACCAGCCCCATTTCCATCCCTCCTTATCGCATGGCCCCAGTAAAATTGAGAGAGCTTAAGGCTCAAATCCAAGAACTTCTTGATAAAGGTTTTATCCGACCTAATTCTTCCCCGTAGGGTTGTCTTGTTTGTGAAGAAAAATGATGGTAGTATGAGAATATGCATAGATTATCGGCAATTGAATAGGGTCACCATTCGAAACAAATACACATTGCTTCGGATAGATGATATTTACGACCAGTTAAAAGGTGCGTCAGTTTTCTCTAAGATCGATCTTAGGTCTGGTTACCATCAGTTAAAGATTAGGCCTGAGGATGTACCCAAGACGGCATTGAGAACCCGCTATGGACAAAATGAGTTTCTAGTTATGTCGTTTGGGTTGACAAATGCGCCTGCAACTTTCAAGAGTTTAATAAATAGTGTGCTCAAACCATTTCTCGATTCGTTTGTTTTAGTATTTATTGATGATATTCTAGTCTATTCAAAAAGTAAGGAAGAGCATGCGGACCATCTTTGTATTGTTCTGGGTGTTCTTGGGAAACAAAAGTTGTATGCGAAATTTTCTAAGTGTGAATTTTGGTTGACTTTGATTGCCTTTTTGGGGCATGTAGTTCCAAGGGAAGGGGTAATGGTAGATCCCCAAAAGATTGAAGCGGTTAAAAATTGAATTCGGCCTAGATCTATGACTGAAGTTAGGAGTTTTGTGGGGCTCGCTAGCTACTATCGTCGATTTATGAAGAAATTTGCTTTTATTGCCACACATCAGAAAAAGTTGAACAAAAAGAAGGTACCTTTTTAATGGACTGAAGAGTGTGAAGAGAGCTTTCAAAAGCTCAAGACCCTTTGGACAACAACACCTATTCTAGCACTACCGGTGGAAGGTAAAGATTTTATTGTTTATTGTGATGCTTCACATTCGGGTTTGGGTGTTGTACTAATGTAGGATAAGAATGTTATAGCTTATGCATCACGGCAGTTGAAGATGCATGAGAGAAATTGCCCAACACATGATTTAGAGTTGGTAGCGGTAGTGTTTGCTCTTAAGATCTGGCAGAATTACCTCTATGGTGTGAAGTGTGAAGTGTGAGGTGTTTATTGATCATCGTAATCTACAACATGTGTTCACTCAAAAGGATATGAATTTGAGACAACGAAGGTGGATGGAGTTACTCAAGGATTATGATGTGACCATCCAGTATCATCCAGGTAAGGCTAATGTAGTGGAC
>JAJOOH010018190.1:0-10685 GCA_029582605.1 Solanum gracilifrons
ATTTAAATATAGCCGTTGGGAGTCGGTTCCGGGTCCGGTCCCGGACAGGTATACATATTTTTTCTGGAATTACTGGTTTCGGTCCGTCCCGGTTCCGGCCCATGCTGACCGGTTACCGTCCGTCCTGATCTGGTAGTCCTGATTCCGATTCCGTTGCTACGCTGAAGAACCATTAATATTAATTAGCTAACTCGAGAATTAATAATTTAAAGATACAGAAGCAGGTTTAAATGTCTGAAGAAAGGAAAAAATAGGGAGTTCCCATAAACTCCAAAAAGTCTAATCAACAAATGCGGAAATAATGCCTAGAACCTAAAAGTCAATGTACCAAAATATCGACTAATGACAAGTCTAAGAAGATGGGTGCAACCCCAAACTAAACATAAGAATATCTAAACAACTAGTCTAAGTTCGAATAGAATGGACTAAACATAACGAGAACTCATGGCAGCCTAGAAGAACTGCTCACCCTTGAATTCGATCTCGATCAGTGGTCTTCTAAACAAACTCTATCAATAGCCACCTGAAAATGCGTTGTACTCAACAAAGAAAGAGCAAGTGCAGTATCAGTACACAACCATAATGTATTGGTAGGATCACACGGCTATCCCAATAAGTGAAACGAATGCAAGTGATCATAACATGATAAAACAGGCATATATTGAACATATACAATATTAGACATCATTTCAGGATCAAGGAACAATTCCACATTCTAAAATACATCTATATAACAAGTCAATGGACCTCTCATAGAACCACACCCAAACTGTTAGTGTACCGGTACATGGTACCTGATCCAAATTAGTGTGCCAGACGTGACACCCGATCCCATATATGCGCCAGAACGTGGCACCCGATCCAAGCTAGTGTGTAGGAACGTAACACCCGATCCATTCAACAAGCCATAATCACAATCACAATCATAATGTACATTCTCATAATCATACAATCAAGTGTTAATTTATGGCATACAATATTCATACTCACTCACGATTAATGTGATCAATAATGCAAAATTCGCATACATGTACTAAAATGAAGTAATTATTAATATATATCACACCAAAATGAAATCACAACTATCACCTACCTCAAACAAAGCTTGAATCCCCTAAGAAACTTGATTCTTCTATTTCTGAATTCTTTCTGCTTGTTCTTGGTCAACAAATAATCAATATAATGCGAGGATCAATAACAAGTCATAATTACTCGGATTATAATAAATAATATCAACCCGAGGCCAAACCCTTGATCCCCATACCCAGATTAGGGCTTTTTCCACCATAATTCTCATATCAAAACCCTCCCCCATTGATAATTACCCAAGAAACTAAGTTCTACTGATCGAAACATGGATTCAGGGAGTTAAAACCTTACCTTTGGTGCTAGGAGAGGTGAAAAACCTTCAAGAAATATCCCTGGGTCGTTCCTTAGCTCTCAAGATTGAATGTTGAAGAATAATAACGTTTTGGGGTTTATTTCCGTCATAAGTCACGTCTGTCCCGCTGTGGCAGACCTCATCCCGCTACAGCGGCTCTGCCCTGGCAAAAAAATCCCGTCTTGGTGGCTTGCATGGAAACAATGAGCTATTTTAAGAGTTCTAAACACCCATTTCACAAAACAGCTTCATCCCATGACACTCAGAAAATACCCGTTCACGCTAAGAACAATTTCGTGAGTTCTACTCGCCCGAATTTGATTTCGTAAACTCGTATAGATTCCTTAACGTCTTAGCTATCTACTCATTCAATCAAATTCCTTATTAAATCACTCAATCATTACCAGATTTCCCTAGACTCACATGACTCCAATTTCATCCAAATCTAAACTAGTCTAGGAAATCTCAAGTTACTATGAAAAAGTTTTTCAGCCCGAAATTTTTCCCCATTGGCTTTTCTATAACGACGGGAACAAGTCTATACAATAGATACCAATTTACCCATTACTCATCCCCGAGTGAAAAACTTAGGAAATATAGGCTAAAGAAAGAATGGAGTACTACCTGAATCGACGAACAACTGGGGATACTTGTCTCACATGTCCTTCTCGGTTTCCTAAGTAGCTTCCTCAACTGGACGATGTTTCCATTGCACCTTCACAGACTTCATCTCTTTGCTCCTCAGCTTACGCACATCATGATCAAGAATTACAACTGGTTCCTCCTCGTATTGGAGGTCCTTGTCTAACAACATTGAGTTCCATTTTATGATGTAATCCCCGTCAGCATGATACTTCTTCAACATGGATACACGTAAAACTAGATGAACTCCAGATAAGTGTGGTGGTAAAGCCAACCTATACGCCACTAGCCCTACACAGTTAAGAATCTCAAATGGACCAATGTTTCTTAGGACTAAGCTTTCCCTTCTTCCCAAATCTCATCACCCCTTTCATTGGTGATACTTTTAGAAGAACATTCTCACCATTCTGAAATGCCATGTTTCTTACCTTATGGTCTGCATACTTCTTCTGTCTACTCTAGGCTGCTAAAAGCGTAGCTTGAATACTCCTCACCTTATCCTGAGCATCCTTCACTAAATCAGCGCCCAAAAGTTTCACATCTCAAGCCTCGAACCATCCTATGGGTGATCTACATCCCCTCCCATAGAGTGCCTCAAACGGGGCCATATCTATGCTGGAGTGATAACTATTATTGTAGGAGAATTCACACAAAGGTACAAACTTATCCCAATGTCCCCCAAAGTCAATCACACATGCCGTCAACATGTATTATAACACTTGAATAGTCCTCTCTGACTGTCTGTCTGTGTATGGATGGAAAGTTGTACTAAAAGTAAGTTGTGTGCCCAATTCATCATGTAGTTTCCTCCAAAACTTGGAGGTGAATTGCGTACCACGGTCTAAGATGATAGAAAAGGGCACTCCGTGCAGCCTTACTATCTCCTTTACATAAACTTTAGTCAATTGTTGAGCACTATAATCTATTCTGATAGGAATAAAATGGGCTGACTTAGTCAAACGGTCAACCACTACCCAAATAGAATTAAACTTTCCCAAAGTCTTGGGAAGACCAACCACGAAGTCCATAGCTATCCTTTCCCGCTTCCATTCCAGAACTAGCATTCTCTGAAACAAACCTGCAGGCCTTTGGTGCTCATACTTTACCTGTTCACAATTTTGACACTTAGCCATAAATTCCGCCATATCTTTCTACATGCCCGACCACCAATATAGTTGCTTCAAGTCTCAGTATATCTTGGTCACACTCGGATGAATAAAATACCGCGAACCATGGGATTCTACCAATAAATTCTGAATCAAGTAACCCACTCTAGGGGCACAAATACTTACTTTAAAATTGAGCACACCCCCGCATCAAGAGTTGTCTCTTCTGCCTTGCCAGACACTGTTTTATTTCTAAGCTCATTCAAACAATCATCCTCAAACTGTTTGGCCTTGATCTCCTCAATAAATGTGGCCCTTACTTCAATGATTGCTAACACCCCACCTTTCTATGAGATTCCCAACTGCATGAACTTAGACTCCAAGGTCTGAATTTCCTTAGCCAAGGGTCGCTTGGATACACTCAAGCAAGTTAGACTACCCATACTTACCGCCTTCCGACTTAGTGCGTCTGCCACCACATTAGCCTTTCCCGGATGATACTGGATGGTCACATCATAACCCTTGAGTAACTCTATCCACCTTCGCTGTCTCAAATTCAGATTCTTTTGAGTAAACACATGTTGCAAGCTAGGATGATCTATAAACACCTCACACTTGACACCATAGAGGTTATGCCACTAGATGTTAAGATCAAACACTACCGCTGCCAAGTCTAAATCATGTGTTGGATAATTCCTCTCATGCACCTTCAACTGCCGCGATAAATAAGCCATAACATTCTTATCCTGCATTAATACAGCACCCAAACCTGAATGGGAAGCATCAAAATAAACAATAAAATCTTTACCTTCAACCGGTATTGCTATAATAGGTGTTGTGGTAAAAAAAGTTTTCATCTTTTGAAAGCTCTCATCACACTTTTCAGTCCACTCAAAGGGTACCTCTTTCTTTGTTAATCTAGTCAAATGCGTGGCAATAAAAGCAAATTTCTTTACAAATCGATGATAGTAGCTAGCGAGCCCCACAAAACTCATAACTTCAGTCACAAAGCTAGGACGAACCCAATTCTTAACCGCTTTAATCTTTGGGGATCTACCATTACCCTTTCTTTTGAAACTACATGCCCTAAAAAGGCAATCGAAGTCAACCGAAATCCACACTCAGAAAATTTAGCATACAACTTTTGTTTCCCAAGAACACCCAGAACAATACGAAGATGGTCGGCGTGCTCTTCCTCACTTTTCGAGTAAACCAAATTGTCATCAATAAATACTATAACAAACGAATCAAGATATGGTTTGAACACACCATTCATCAAACTCATGAAAACTTCAGGCGCATCAGTCAATCCAAATGACATAACTAGAAACTCGTAGTGCTCATAGCGGGTCCTAAACGCCGTCTTGGGAACATCCTCAAGCCTAATCTTTAACTGATGGTAACAAGACCTAAGATCAATCTTAGAGAAAACTGACGCACCTTTCAACTGGTTGAAAAGCTCATCTATCTGAGGTAATGGGTACTTGTTTCAAATGGTGACCCTATTCAATTGCCGATAATCTATACATATCCTCATACTACCATCATTTTTCTTAACAAACAAGACAGCAGCACCCCACAGGGAGGAACTAGGACGGATAAAACCTTTATCAATAAGTTCTTGGATTTGAGCCTTAAGCTCTCTCAATTCTACCAAAGTCATGCGATATGGAGGGATAGAAGGGGGGCGGGTACCAGGTTCCAAATCAATGCAGAAATCTATATTTCTATCCTGAGGCATACCAGGCAAATTAGTAGAAAAAATTTCTTTAAATTCTGACACCCCATGAATAGACTCAATATATGAAGACTCAACCTAAACATCCCGAATATGAGCCAAATAAGCCAAACAACCCTACACTACCAATTTCCTAGCCCAAATGGAGGATATGATGCTAGCTTTCTTAGGCTTGTACACCCCTTCCCAGAATTTCTAAAGTCACAGACTTAGTGTTACAATTAAGCACCTCATAATAGGGGGACAACCAAGTCATGCCTAAGATTATATCAAAGTCAGTCATACCTAAAATCACCAAATCAGCCCAAGTCTGAAAATCGATAAACAAAATAGGACAAACACGATTGACATGGGTAACTATGACAGACTCTCCAACATGGGTAGAAACATAGATGCGGGGATCAAGTACATCACAAATCATATCAAATCTCAAGGCAAACTAAACGGACACATAAGAATAAGTAGAACCTAGATCAAATAACACATTAGCCATCCGGTCACACACAAAAATAGTACCTGTGATCATTCGGTCTTGCCCGTAAAGGCGTAACACTGAGCCCTGTCATCATGACGGGTGGCTTCCTTGCCTAGCTGCACTATACCTCTGCCTGCATTACCATTTCCCCAACCTCCACGGCCTCGCTGATTTCCTCCTCCCCACCTTGTGGATGTCCTCGACCACTATCACAATTTCCCACTGGTACCACTGCTCTAGTCTGCTATTGCACCGAATCTAACATGCGCGGGTGGGGAAAATCTCTCCTTACATGCCTAGGTTCTCCATATTTATAGCAAGTACGATCAAAAGATGGCCTGCTGCCCACCAAGGTGCGGCTCTCTGGCTATCCCGAATCAAATTCTGAGGTGGAGTTCCCAAGTAATTACCTATAGAAGCTGGCATAGCGGACTGAATTGGCCGAGCTGCAAGTGTCAGCCTCCTTGAACCTCTGGAGTAAGAACCCTGAATCTTACCAGTATTCTTAGCTTTCTTAGCCAATTCCTTAGCCTGACCATCTCGCCTCACCCCCTCCACTTTCTTCACAAAATCTGTTACCTCATTGAAGCTTTTTCCTGCAGAGGTCATATGAACAGACATCACCTTCAACTTAGAATTTAGTTCCTTAACAAATAAGAGGATCCTCTTTTCCTCAGTAGTCACTAGTTGTGTAGCATATCTAGACAAAGCATGAAACTTAGCCTCATAAGAAGCCACATACATGCCACCTTGCTCCAAATCCCTGAACTCATCCTTCTAACGATCTCTCAAAGTCCGGGGAACACACTTCTACAAGAACAGAGCATGAAACTGGGTCCAAGTGAGTGGGGGTAAAGCTGAAGATCTGCATTCCATATAAGCTCTCCACCACTGCTTAGCCTCACGTTGAAGTTGGAAAGTCACAAACTCTACTCCATGCTGATGGACAATTCCCAACTTATGAAGCCTCTCATAACAATCTAGAATGAACTCATATGCGTCCTCACTCTCGGAACCATGGAACACAGGCTGTTTCAACTTCAAGAACTTAGTCAACATCTCGTGTTCATTACCAGTCATAACATGACCCAACAAAGGATGGAAGAAAGCATCAGTACCTACAGTTCCACCCACCTTGGGGACAGTGATAGAAATATGGGGATTAGCGGGATCTTGAATCGCTTAAATAGAGGGAAACACTCCAGAACCAATCAATCCTTTTAGGAACGACATAATCGTTTAAGTTAACACTAGGTCTAAGAGAAGAGTACTTGTAGTCTCAGCCTGTACCTCTTCCTCTTGTCCAATATTCTCCAATTTCTCAACCCCTACATTCTCCTCTACCTCTTCATGTTACGCAGGAGGAGCCTCATTTCTGGAAGCATTCTCAACTGGTGCTCCATCCCTAGTAGGTGCCACCCTTCCTCGACCTCTACCCCTAGATCTTTATCTACCCATGCCTCGACCGTGACCTCTTGCTGTAGATTCCTCAACTAGAGCATTGACGGTAGCTACATGTCTGACGCCATTGAACCTAGTGTTAACAATCTGCGGACAGAAGAGTGAATGAGATTAGATACCAATTTGGACCACTAGATACCAAAACAAGTTATAGCATGAAAGGAGACAAAAGAAAATAAAGAGATTTCCTAAAGTCCTATAGCCTCTCGAAGAAAAGAACAAACGTCTTTGTACCGTTCCACAAGACTCTACTAGACTCGTTTTGGTACATCGAGGTCAATGAACCTAGGGCTTTAATATCAACTTTGTCACGACCCAGACCATCATGATTGACACCCACACTAACCCTCCAGTAGGAGAACTATTAATATTAATTAGCTAACCCAAGAACTAAACATTTAAGGATACGAAAGCAGGTTTAAATGTCTAAAGAAAGGAAAACTAAAGAGTTCCCATAAACTCCAAAAAATCTAACCAACAAATGTAGAAATAATGCCTAGAACCTGAAAGTCAATGTACCAAAACATCTACTAACGACAAGTATAAGAAAATGGGTGCAACCCCAAACTAAACAAAAGAATATCTAAAGTACTAGTCTAAGTTCGAATAGAATGGACTAAACATACCGAGAACTCATGGCAGCCTGGAAGAACTGGCTCACCCTTGAATTCAATCTCGATCACTGGTCTTCTAAACGAGGTTTGTTAGTAGATGCCTGAAAATTCCCTATACTCAATAAAGAAAGAGCAAGTGCAGTATCAATACACAACCATCATGTACTGGTAGGATCACGCGGTGATCCCAATAAGTGAAACCTATTCAAGTTATCAGAACATAATAAAACAAACATATATTGAACATATGCAATACTAGTCATCATTTCAGGATCAATGAACAATTCCACATTCTCAAATACATCTATATAACAAGTCAATGCTCCTCTCATGGAACCTACACACAAACTGTTAGTGTACTCGTACATGGTACCCAATCCAAGTTAGTGTGCCGGACGTGACACCCAATCCCATTTATACACCGGAACGTGGCACCCGATCCAAGTTAGTCTGTTGGAACGTACAACCCAATCAACAAGCCATACTCACAATTACAATGTACATTCTCATAATCATACAATCAAGTGTTGATTCATGACATACAATCATTCATTCATACTCATTTACGAGTAGTGTGATCAATAATGCAACATTCGCATACATACATGCATTAAATTGAAGTAATTATTAACATACCTCACACCAACATAAAATCACAACCATCACCAACCTCGAACAAAGCTTGAATCCCCTAAAAAACTTGATTCTTCCTTTTTCGGATTCTTTCTGCTTTTTCTTGGTCTACAAAAAATCAATATAACGCGAGGATCAATAACAAGACCTAATTACCCAGTTTATAATCAATAATATCAACCCTAGGTCAAACCCTTGATCCTCATACCAGATTAGGGCTTTTTCCACCGTAATTCCCAGATCAAAATCCTCCCTTATTAATAATTACCCAAGAAACTGAGTTCTACGAATCGTACCATGGATTCGGGGAGTTAAAATTTTACATTTGGTGTTAGGAGAGGTGGAAAACCTTCAAGAAATATCCATGGGTCGTTCCTTAGATCTCAAGATCGAATTTTGCAGAATAATAACGTTTTAGGATTTATTTTCGACTTAAGTCGCATCTGTCCTGCTATGGCGGACCTTATCCCGCTATAGCGATTCTACCCTGGAGGGAAAATCCTGCCTTGACGGCTTGCACGGAAACAATGAGCTATTTTAAGAGTTCCAAACCCCCATTTCACAACACACCTTCATCCCATGACACTAAAAAAACACCTGTTCACGCTAAGAACAGTTTCGGGAGTTCTACTCGCTGTTATTCGATTCCATAAAGTCATACGGATTCCTTAACGTCTTAGCGATCTACTTATGCAATCAAATTCCTTATTAAATCACCCAATCATTACAGAATTTCCCTAGATTCACATGACTCCAATTTTGTCCAAATATAGACTAGGCTAGGAAATCACAAGTTACTACGAAAAAAAATTTCGGCTCAAAAAGTTTTCTCGTTGACTTTTCTATAACGATGGGAACATGTCGTTTCAACCATATTTGGAATAAACACAAACTTTTCCCTTAAAGGCTCAACAATAATATTATGTAGCTCAATATTCAGGAACTCATCTCTCCTCCTATCCCTCAAAGTTCATGATATATACTTCTCCATAAAGAAAGCTATCAAATGTTTCCCAAGTCATGAGTAGTGAATTTACTAGTCGACACTCAACATGAGACCACCACCACAGTTTGGCGTCTCCCTTGAATTGGTAAATCCTAAACTTAACACCAAAGCACTCTACCTTATCCATCTTATGAAGCAGTTCATGACAATCGACAAGAAATCATAAGAATCTTTGTAACGACCCGTTCTCGTCGTTATAGAAAAGCCAACGGGGAAATTTTTTTAATCGAAAAACTTTGTCGTAGTAACTTGAGATTTCCAAACCTAGTCCAGATTTGGATGAAATTAGAGTCAGTGAGGTCTAGATAAATATGGTAACAAATGGGAGATCTAATTATGGTTTTGATCACATGAGCATATAGCTAAGGAGTTAAGGAACTCGTACAACTTTACGAAATTGAATTCGGGTGAGTAGAACTCTAAGAATTGATCTTAGCGTGAACATGTATTTTTTGAGTGTCATGGGAGAAAGGTGTGTTGTGAAATAGGGGTTTCGAATTCTTAATTTTCCTCACTATTTCCGTGCAAGCCACTGGGGCGGAATTCTTCCCGCTAGGGAGGGGCCGCTGTAGCGGGGTGAGGACCTCTATGGCGAGACAGTCGCGATTTAAATCAGAAATAAACCCCAAAATCGTTTTATTCTGTGCTTTTCGACCTGAGAGCTAGGATACGACCCCAGGTGAGTTCTTAACCATTTTTCACCATTCTTAAGGCTAAAAGGTAAGGTTTTAACTCCCTAAATCAATTTTTCAATCCATATAATGTAAACTAGAGGGTAATTATCGATGGGAGAAGGTTTTGATCTAAAAAATTATGGTGGAAAAAGCCCTAATCTGGGTATGAGGATCAAGGGTTTGATCTAGGGTTGATATTATTGATTATAATCTAGGTAATTAAGTCTTGTTTATTAATCCTAACATTACATTGATTGTTTTTAAACCAAGAATAAGTGGAAAGAATCTGGAAAGGGAAGGATCAAGTTTCTTAAGGGATTCAAGCTTTGTTCGAGGTAGGTGATGGTTGTGATTTCATGTTGGTGTGATATATGTTTGTAATTACTTCATTATAATGCATGTATGTACACAAATGTTGCATTATTAATAACACTAATCTTAAATAAGTATGAACAAAGGACTACATGCCATGAATCACCTCTTGTTATATGATTGTAAGAATATACATTGTGATTATGATTATGGTTTGTTGAATGGAGCGGGTGTCACATTCTGATGCACTAACTGGGATTGGTTACCACGTACCGGCATAAACATTGAAATGGGTGTCACAATCTGAAACACTAACTTGGAACGGGTACCATGTACCGGTACACTAACAGTTTGGGTGTGAGTTCCATGAGAGGACCATTGACTTGATATAACTGTATATCTTTTCCTTAGTATTTAAACCTTCTTCCGTATCTTAAAATGCCTTAGTTTTGGTTAAGTTGCTTAGCTTGGGTTGTAGTAGTAGTTCTCCTCCGGAGGGATAGTGTGGGTGTCAATCACGACGGTCGGGGTTGTGACAAAGTTGGTATCAGAGCTTAGGTTTCGTTGATCTCGATGTACCAAAACAAGTTTAGTATAGTTTTGCGGAATGGTACAGAGATGTCTATACTTTTCTTCGAGAGGC
>JAJOOH010018198.1:0-10605 GCA_029582605.1 Solanum gracilifrons
TCATAAAAAATCAGGATTAAATATAAATTAGAAAAGAAGACATATGTTAGGGTGTAAAATGCAATTGACTCATTTGTTTTGAATATACCGAGTATCAAACTTCATTTGAAAATTAATTGGCTATCCATATATTTGATACGTTTAAGTAGATTTACCTACTATAACAAATAAATATGAGCTCATAATATGAATTATTACATCATTGTATATTAGTTAATTAGAAAAAGAAGTCGTTGGTTTTATAAGAACTATTATAATTTGTATCCCAAATTTGAAAAATTATTTTGAACATTTTTTCGATTAGTTACTATCTTGAATAATGGCCATGTCTAGGTATACTTAACCTTATCACAACTACGATAATTTTAATTTGAGAAAAAAAGTAGACTAAGAAATTTTTGGAAGTGTCAAATAAGAGGTAGGATTGAATTTTTGGAAGGTCACAGTCTTAGCATAACAATCAAGAATAGCATGATGCAGAGCAAGACAATCCATACCCAAGATAATATCCAGATTTCCATTCCCAAAATAATCAGGTCTACCCAAGTATCATACCCAACCAAATAAACAAGACAAGATCGATACACTCAATCCACCACTAAGGATTCACCCAAGAGTACGGACTCAAGTTCACCCAACTCTCCAAGTATGCTCCTCACATGGTTAACGATTCCACGGTTCAAATGAACAAGTTTCTATATGAGGTATCTGACTTAGTGAAAACAGAGTGTAGAAATGCTATGTTGCTGGAAAATATGAACATTTCTAGGCTCATGACTCATGCTCAGCAGGTTAAGGGAGATAAACTTAGGGAACAAGCTAAGGATAATAAGAAGGCTAGAACATGCAACTATGAGTATTCTCAACAGAAATCGGGTGGTGGAAATCGCTCGCAGTTTCAGCAAAAGTCTTCAGCTGCAGCAACTTCATCAGCTAGTGTTCTATCTTCTTGGTTCCGACAAGATCAGAAAGGTAGGGTATCAGAATCTAAGTGTCAAGGGGGTATTTCAGGCAGGAAAACTTACCCAACTCGTCCAAAGTGTGGTAAGAATCATCTGGGCAAGTGTTTTACAGGAAAGGACGGATGTTTTGGGTGTGGTCAGTCTGGTCACAGGTTGAGAGATTGTCCTTCTGCTAAACAGGGTCAAGGAGGCAATAGTGGTAGGGCTTAGTCTACAACTTTAGCAACACCAACAGGTTGCCAGACTCAACAGGGTAACTTATGTAGTAAAGGTGGCGGTCAATGCCAAAACAGGTTGTATGCTCTTCAGGCTCGCCAGGATCAGGAAAATTCTCTTAATGTAGTCACTGGTACGTTACGAGTCTTTAAATTATATGTTTATGCTTTGTTAGATCCAGAGGCTACTCTTTCCTTTGTAACTCCCTATATAGCAGTCAATTTCATTATTAGTCCTGAGCTCTTTCAAAACCTACTCAATCTCTACTTCAGTTGGTGACCCAGTTATAACTAGATGAGTATACAGAAATTTCCCTATCACAGTTTCTCAGAAAGTTCCCTCAGCATATCTTCTAGAGTTAGAAATGGAAAACTTCGATATCATTCTAGGCATGGATTGGTTACATTCTTGTTATGCCTCAGTAAATTGTAGAACTAGGAGCGTCCATTTTCAGTTTCCAGATGAACAAATCTTAGAATGAAAGTGTAGTAGCTCAGTGCCTATAGGTCCATTCATTTCTTACCTTAAGGCCAGAAAAATGATTTCTAAGGTTTGTCTCTATCATCTATTTTGCGTTAAGGATTCAAGCTCCAAAACCTCAACTCTTGAGTTAGTTCAAGTAGTTAATGAATTCCTAGTAGCTTTTCCAGAAGATCTTCCCGGAGTTCCTGCCGAAAGGAAAATCGACTTTGGAATTGATCTCCTTCCAGATACCCACCCTATTTCTATTCCTCCTTACAGAATAGCTCCAGCTGAGCTTAGGGAATTGAAAGAGCAGTTGAAATACCTTCTAGATAATGGCTTCATCAGACCTAGTATTTCCCTAAGGGGTGCACCAGTGTTGTTTGTGAAGAAGAAATATGGTTCTCTCAGGATGTTTATTGACTATCGACAGTTGAACAAAGTCACAATCAAGAATAAGTACGCTATCCCTAAGATTGATGATTTGTTCGACCAATTTCAGGGTGCTAGTCATTTCTCAAAGATAGAACTCAGATCCTGTTATCATCAGCTCAAAGTCAGAGATAGTGACATCCCAAAAATAGCCTTCAGAACTCGGTATGGTCATTACGAATTTGTAGTTATGTCATTTGGACTAACCAATGCTCCTGCAACTTTCATGGATTTGATGAATTAGGGGTTCAAGCAGTATTTGGACTTGTTCGTTATCGTCTTTATTGATGATATCCTCATTTACTCTAGGAATGAGGAAGAACATGCGACTCATTTAAGGGTATTCCTGCAAACTCTCAAAGATCGCCAGTTATTCGCTAAGTTTAGCAAATGTGAGTTTTGGTTGCAATATGTTGCTTTCCTTGGGCATATTGTCTCTAGCGAAGGGATGCGAGTGGATTCTCAGAAAATAAAAGTAGTGAAACAATGGCCCAGACCTACCTCTCCTACAGATATCAGAAGTTTCTTGGGCATGGCTAGTTATTACAGAAGGTTCATGTAAGGATTTTCATCCATAGATTCTCCATTGACTAAGTTAACTTAGAAAAAAGCAAGGTTTTAGTGGACAGATGATTGTGAGAAGAGCTTCGCAGAACTGAAAACTACGTTGACTACAACTCCTGCTTTGACTCTACCAGAGGGTTCATACAGTTATGTTATCTATTGTGATGCATCCAAAGTCGGCCTAGGTTGTGTGTTGATGGAGCGAGGTAAGGTTATAGCGTATGCTTCTAGACAACTTAAGGTGCATGAGAAGAACTATCCAATTCATGACCTCGAGCTTGCAGAAGTGGTATTTTCCCTTAAATCTGGAGACATTACTTGTATGGTGTTCACGTAGATGTGTTCACAAACCATAATACCCTTCAGTATGTGTTCACCCAGAAAGATTTGAATCTTCGCCAGAGGAGATGGCTTGAGTTCCTCAAGGACTATGATATGAATGTGCTTTACTATCTTGGTAAGGCCAATGTAGTAGCAGACGCTCTTAGCAGACTATCTATGGGTAGTGTAGCACATGTTGAGGAAGAATTGAAGGAATTAGCGAAGGATGTTCACCAGCTTGCCCGCTTAGGAGTTTGCCTCATGAGCATATCAGATGGTGGTGTAACAATTCAGAATGGGTCAGAATCTTCATTGGTAGAGGAGGTTAAGGAAAAACAAGAGAGTGATCCAATATTGCTTCAACTGAAGGGTGCAGTCCATCAATAGAGGGTTGATGTTTTCTCTCAAGGGAGAGATGGTGTGCTTCGCTATTCGGGTTGTTTATCTGTTCCTAAGGTGGGTGAGTTGAGACAACAGATTCTTGCAGAAGCCCATAACTCCAAGTATTCTATTCGTCCAGGTGCCACTAAGAAGTGCCGTGATTTGCAGGAAGTCTTTTGGTGGAATGGCATGAAAAGGGATATAGCAGCTTTCGTAGCTAAGTGCCCCAATTATCAGCAAGTGAACGTAGAACATCAGAAACCAAAGGGTATGACTCAAGAGATCAACGTTCCTACTTGGAAGGGGGAAGTGATCAAAATGGACTTCATTATAGGTTTACCTTGTACTGGCCGACAACATGACTCCACTTGGGTGATAGGTGACAGAGTTACTAAGTCTACACACTTTTTAGTTGATAAGACCACAGATTCGGCGGAGGACTATGCCAAGCTTTACATTAATGAGATAATCAGGTTGCATGGAGTTCCTTTGTCTATCATCTCAGATAAAAGTCCTCAGTTTACCTATCATTTCTTAAAGTCATTTCAAAAAGGTCTTGGTACTTAGGTTAATCTTAGCACATCATTTCATCCATAGATGGATGGTCACGCAGAGCATACCATTCAGACCTTAGAGGACATGTTGAGAGCTTGTGTGATCGATTTCAAGGGTAGTTGGGATGATCACCTTCCTCTTATAGAGTTACCTTACAACAATAGCTACCATTCCAGCATTCAGATGTCCCCTTATAAGACATGGTATGGGCGTAGATGTAGATCTCCATTTCGTTGGTTTGAAGTAGGTGAAGCAGCCTTGATATGGCCAGATTCGGTTCATGATGCCATGGAAAACATTCAGCTCATTAGATATAGACTTAAGACAACCCATAGTCACCAGAAGTCGTATGCAGATGTAAGGAGAAGGGACTTGGAGTTCCAAATTGATGATTAGGTTTTCCTAAAAGTATCACCTATGAAGGGGTGATGAGATTTGGTAAAAAAGGAAAGCTTAGTCCTAGATATGTAGGCCCTTACAAGATCTTGAAAAGGTTTGGTAAAGTGGTTACGACTTAAAGTTGCCAGCACAACTAGTAGCAGTCCATCCAGTCTTTCACATTCCTTATTGAAGAAGTGTGTGGGTGATCCAGCATCTATTCACCCAACATCTATAGTGCCATTAGAAAATGTGGCTGTGAAGGATAGTCTCACTTATGAGGATGTGCCAGTTGAGATTCTTGATCGTTAGGTTCGAAGGTTGAGAACAAAGAAGTCACTTTATTTAAGGTTTTTTGGAGGAGTCAGTTCGTAGAGGGAGCTACTTGGGAAGCAGAAGTAGCCATGAAGGCCAAGTATCCTCATCGCTTTCCTTCCGATTCCATTACATGTTGAGGTAATAGTTCCTCTCCAGTTTTTCAGCCATTCATCCGAAACTTCAGTCTTAGTATCATGTTCCTTCAATTTGAACTTGCATTTTAAGCATATTTACACGTTCTTGGAACTTAGTTAAGTCAGAAATTAGTTTCTAGTAATTGGTGGTAGGGTTTGCAACTCTTTCCCTGCATATTCAGCTAGTTTAGTCTTCATTCGAGGACGAATGTTCCAAGAGGGAGATAATGTAACACCGCGTATCCTAGACAGACCACTTTGAAGACATCAAAAGTTATAGGTGCCATCGACAGGCACCACTCACGGACCGTAGGGTGACCCACAGACCGTAGGTGGTGGTTTGCTGTTGGCCACCTGTAACCTCTCCCCAGAAAACCTAGAAGATTTGTCTAAGGGCCGACCCACGGCCGGACCCACAGGCTGTAGGTCAGGGTATGGGCCGTGGTCCTAGTCCATGGATCAGACCCTTCAACAACCCCTCTCTAAAAGCCAACGACGGTTGACAGGACAGACATGGGTCAATCCACGAATTGTCGGTCAGTCTATCGGTTGACCCCAATAGCTTTTAAGTCAGGGGTCGTTTTGTCTTTTCCTTATGCATTGGACCCCTAAACTATGTCGTTTAACCCCTAAACTACGTAGTTTTAGTCAGTTTTAGCCTAGTAAATAAATTAGAGCCTACCCTAGTCAACTCATTCTCTAAAAAATCATCAAGTTGAACGAAAAGAAGGAGAAAGAGTCGACCAAGCCCTAGTCCAAGAATGTAGCGGATTTTCATCAGTTTTAGCCCCAAAATCGAAAGATTTCTCATTGAAATTTGTCACCAGGTATGTGGGATTTCACTAGTGGGTTCCTTCCACCCATTACGTTCGTAGAATTCAGCAGGATTCTTGATTCCCACCATATTATCTAGACCTAGGGTTTCTAAAATTTTAGCAGATTATTGTGAATTAGTTATTTTAATGTTTCTTATCAGATTATCATGTAGTAGCATTGTTTTTGCCCAAATTCATACATAAACTCTGAACCCTAGTTATGTAGTTCTTTTAGTTCATGAATTACATTAGCTACGACAGATATACATGTCTTAGTTTTCAAATGTTTCATTATCACTATATTAATGTTGCATTTTTCAATAAGCATGTCAGTATTTTGAGCTATCCAGTATTACAGAAATTCAGTCATAATGTTTTAATTACATAATCAATTGGGAGCAGGCTTTATACCGAGTGGACTACGGTCAGTCACCCTCAAGTCCAAGAACTACGTGCCTTCGTAGGTTATAAGTCCCCTCTGTAGGGATAGTTTAGTGATCACGCCATTTATGCTTTTATACCTCTGGCAGGGTAAATTGGGTCCTCTCGATGGGGCATATACATCGGACTCTACATTTAACCCATGTGGTTTTATGTCGATTATTACTAGCTCCCACAGTCAGATTCTAGTGTATTGACCAGGTTATCAGTTACAGTTCAGTATTCCATTTCAGAATGTATAAACTTGGTCATTGCATTCAGTTAGGTCATGTTCAGTACTTTCAGTATAGTATCATGCTCATCTTATATAAGTGCGTAGTTGCATGCTTTGTTCAGTTATGTATGTTGTTCAGCCTTATCCTATACTGCATGCTCAGTACCTTTCAAGAATTGACGTATACTCTGCGCTACATTTTTTCGTGATGTAGGTTTAGGTCCTCAACAGTCAGATCATGCATAGATCAGTTCCCGATCTCCAGTTCAGCAGCATCAGTGGTGAGTCCTCATTCTCCGAGGATAATTGACATGATTTTCTCTTTACTTTCAGTCATTAGTTTCAGTTTTTGCTAGATTTAGCTGGGGCATATCCGAGTATCTTTATGCAGTTAGAGGCTTTATTTCAGACATAGTTAGATTCAGTTTTAGCTTTGGAGATTGATATTTCAATTGTCATTAAACTCGTAGTTCTTTTGTTCAGATATTAATGGGCTTTCCCCATTGTTTCATTTTATGATATGTTTCTATCTTCCGCACAAATATCTATTTCAGTAAATCTTTAAGTATTCTTATGATATGCTAGCAGGGTTAGCTTAGGGTCACTCGTGATCCTAGGTCATGTGTCCGCATCGTGGGGTAGCTTCGGGGCGTGACACAATCATTCCTCTCAACCAAGAAAATATCACAGGATTGGTACCCTGATCCACCACTAGGGATGTACCCACAAAAGTGAAAACACACTTGATCATAGCTAGTGAAACATATTCACCACCGTGTGCAAAATAAAATAGATGATTCCATAATATTTTTACAGAATAACACAAAAGATTTTCCTCTTAAGAGTCAATACCAGTCATTTCCATTGAGTTGACTCCACATACTCTTCACATCATTTCCACTTAAGTCCACACTCTCAATACTAACACCCATCATGACCACTCCATCCGTTTACCTTACACTAAGCCAACACTTTTAAATGAAACTTTTCTTAGGTACTTTAACAATCAAAAGTATTAAACTTTACGACTCAAATTAGGTGTAAGTCCTTTCACATACTTAATACTTGATACAATTGCTCATTTCTAACATTACAATTTCGTACCTTGATAAAATATATCACCATGAATGTAAACTTACAATGAAAATTTTGAATTGTAAATTAATCATATAACACAATCCCCTGATCTATCAACATTAGTTTATACCTTGAAGATTTTTTTATGAATTCATGGATCTTCGATTATCATTGATCGCCTCTCCATCGATCTTACAATATCTTTCACTAAAAAATCAATCGTACTCACTACTAAACTCAAGCAAAACAAAAGCACTTATCATCACACTCGAGCTAATGTCTGTACACTCCATTCTCAAGTCTTTTTCCAATAGTTTATAACCAATCTGATGGATCCTTGACACTGTTACCATAGCTACAGCAAAACGAATGAATTCACGCATCTCTGAATCGAATTCTCCACCCCTCTGAAGATACCTCTTTAGCCTTTCCAATCAAATAAAATATTATTGCTCTGACCTCTCTCTAAGGGATGTACTACATCCCGCTATTTTTCTGAATTATGACTCTAGCTCTTTTAAATTCTATTTGAGTGGTGTTCCATTATCTCTTAAAACCTTCCATACAACCACGTTACTCACCAAATATTAGGAAACCACAACCTTAGATACTCGCGAGTCGTAATTACTATCCAAAATTTGCTTAACCACAATCTTATTATATAGTTGCATCCTATCACAATTCATCACGAACTCTCATTACCAGGTTCCAAATCAATACGGAAATCTATATCTCTATCCAGAGGCATACCAGACAAATCAGTAGGAAACACTTCTCTAAATTCTGACACCACATGAATAGACTCAATAGACGGAGACTCAACCTCAACATCCCGAATATATGACAAATATGCCAAACATCCTTGCCCCACCAGTTTCCTAGCCCGAATGAAGGATATGAACTTAGTTGTCTTAGGCGTATACATTCCTTCCCACTCAAACTTTTCCCTACCCGGGATCTCTAGAGTGACAGACTTAGTATTACAATTTAACACAACATAATAGGGGGACAACCAAGTCATGCCTAAGAATATATCAAAGTCAGTCATATCCAAAATAACCAGATCAACCCAAGTTTGGAAACCCATAACATAACAGAACAAGCACGAGAAACATGGGTGACTATGACAGAATCTCCAACAGGGTTAGAAATAAGGATTGAGGCATAAATACATAACAAACCGCATCGTATCCCAAGGCAAACTGAATTGAAACATATGAAAAAGTAGATCCCGGATAAAACAACGCATTAGCCCTCCGATCACAAACAAGAATAGTACATGTTATCACTACGTCAAATGTCTCCACCTCAGTCTTGCCTGGACAATCATAAAATTGAGCCCTCTCATCTTGACGGACAACCTCCTTGCTTAGTTGCGATGATCCTCTTCTTGCATTACCACTACCCCGACCTCCACGACCTCGCTAATTTCCTCTTCGTCCACCTTGTGAACGTCCTCTACCATTATTACCATTGCACATGAGTATCACTGCTCTAGTCTGCTGCTGAACAGGATACAACATATGCGGTTGAGGACAATCTCTCCTTATGTTCCTAGGTTCCCCACAATTATAGCAAGTACGATCAAAAGATGGTCTGTTGCTAGCCAAAGATGTGGCGCCTTGGCTATCCTGAATAAAATTCTACTGTGGAGTTCCCGACTAACTACCTGTAAAGGCGGGCATGGCGGACTGAATTGTCCTGGCTGCAAGCGTCGGCCTACCTGAACCTCTGGAGTAAGAACCCTAAAAGTTACTTGTGCTCTTGGCTTTCTTAGACAAATCCTTAGCCTGCCCATCACGTCTAACTCCCTCTACTTTCTTCACAAAGTTGATCACCACATTGAAGCTTTTTCCTGCAGAAGTCATGTGAACACACAATACTTGAAGTTCGGGGTTCAATCCTTTGACAAATAGTCGAATCCTCTCCTCCTCTGTAGTCACCAATTGTATAGCATACCTAGACAAGGCATGAAACTTAGCCTCATAAGTAGCTACAGTCATACACCCCTGCTCTAAATCCATGAACTCATCATTCTTGCGATCTCTCAAAGTTTGGGGTACATACTTTTCCAAAAATAGAGCATGAAACTGTGTCCAAGTGAGTGGGGTAAAGCTGACAATCTGCATTCCACATAAGCTCTCCACTACTGCTAAGCCTCACCCTGAATCTGGAAAGTCACAAACTCTACTCCATGCTAATGGACAATACCCAACTTATGCAGCATGTCATAACAATCCAAGATGAACTCATAGGAGTCCTCACTCTCAACCATGGAACACAGGCAGCTTCAATTTCAGAAACTTAGTCAACATTTCATGCTCATTACCGGTCATCACCTGACCCAATAGGGGACAGAAAAAGGAATCAGTGTCTACGTCTCCACCCACCTTGGGAACGGTGACATCAATAATGGGGTTGGCGGGAGTTTGATTTTCTTGAACTATGGGAAGAACTACAGGACCAACCAATCTATTCAGGAAAGTCATAATCTGTTGAGCTAACACTGTGTTTAAGGGAGGAGTACATGTAGTCTCATCCGGTACCTCTTTCTCTTGTCCAACATCCTCCTTATTCTCGATATCAAAGCCCTAAGTTTGTTGATCTCAGTGTACCAAAATGAGTCTAGTAGAGTTTTGCAGAACAGTACGGAGACATTTGTACTTTTCTTCGAGAGACTATAGGACTTTAGGAAATCTCTCTATTTTGTCTTGTCTCCATTCATGCTATAACTTGATTCCAATTGTTATCTGGTGATCCAAATTGGTATCTAATCTCCTTCACTGTTCTGTTCGCGGATGGTTAACACTCGCTTTAACGACATTAGGACCATAGCTCCAATTAATGAGCCAGCTGAGGAGTCTATAGCAAGAGGCTACAGTAGAGGCAAGGGTAGAGGAAGAGCAAGGGGTAGAGGCCGAGGAAGAGTAGTGCCCGCTAGGGGTGGAGCTCTGGTTGAGAATGCTCCCAGAAATGAGGTTCCTCATGCACATCACGAATAGGTAGAAGAGAATGTAGAGGTCTTGAATGAGAAAGATGTTGAACTGTGTGAAGAACTCCAGGACCAACCAATCCTTTTAGGAAAGTCATAATTTGTTGAGCTAACACTAGGTCTAAGGGAGGAATACATGTAGTCTTATCCTCTACCTCTTCCTCTTGTCCAACATCCTCCTTATTATCAACCCCTACAAAGACAACCCAACCTCAATCTAATAAAAATGAAAGAAAAAATGGAGATATAATAAAACAGAACAAGACAAAGGCGGAAATCTTATTCATTCTATACAATACTCTAAAATCTGGATGTCACGTGTACAAGCCACTAATGAAAATAC
>JAJOOH010018221.1:0-21270 GCA_029582605.1 Solanum gracilifrons
GCGAAGTAATAACTAAGCCAAACATCGATTATGATGTCTAATATGAGGTAAAGGTAAGGGTTAGTAAATTATACACACGTAGCCGGATCAAGGTGCGGCGTGAAATTCTTTAGATGCCGGATCAAGGATTTAGAGATACCTAACTTATCACTTTGCATTAATACACTAGGAAAGATTTGTTGTTACTAGAATTACTGCGTTATGAGATTGTGGTGAACAAGGATTCCCTAGTTAATTCTCTCATCTTGATAAAAACCGAAATTAACTTTTGTTTATTGATTACTTATTGAACTCTTACAATTTGTTTCACAAATCCCCCCCTTTTATTTTTTGTTTCTGGAAGTACTTTGGCTAATTGAATATAATTGTTGGTTAAAGTAAAATCTAAACCATTTTCCTCGTGGGATCGACCCCAACCTACAAGTTGGGTTCTTTACTTGATAACGATCGCTTATATTTCTTTAGGGAGGTGTAATTTGAGCGTATCAAATTTTGGCGCCGAAAATAATTACAAAAATGATCAAACATCAACCTAACCAAGCCCCTATAAGCTAGGCAAGTAGAGACAACATACCACCTACCTAGGCCCCCATAAGCCCAGAAGGTGCCAAATCAATCTTCATACCCCTATCGGTAGCCCCTTGTCTTTGTAAGAAGTCACATAGCCCTTTTTGGCAACGATATAGCCTCGTAGGCAGCACATAGCCCTCTTAGGCAACACCATAGCTCTGTGGGCAGCACATTGCGCTCTTTTGCATCAGCATAGCCTTGTAGGCAACACATAGCCCTCTTTGGTGTCAAAATGGCCATGTAGGCAACACATAACACTCTTTGAGATCAATATAGCCCCCAGGGCAACACATAGCCCTCTTTGGAAATAACATTGTCCTATTAGACAACATCATAGCCACCATAGGCAGTTCATAGCTCAACAACTAACCACAATAGCCCCAAGCCCGACAACAAACAATTGAATAGGCTAAAGGCGAGCAATTTAGCTTTAAACAATATATATGAATAATATCCAAGTCCTTCCTAACTTAGGGTCGTTCTTAATAGATTATAAGTCCCTAAAATGAGGATTTATAACCACTCTCAATCATCCAACCACTCACAATTACATCTACCATATCACAAACATTAACTACCTCTAAGGAAACATGTCGAACGAAGGGAATAGCCTTAACATACCTTTCCAATGAACGCTCGAACCATGACAAGAGATTGATTTTCCATTCACTTCTTTCCATTTTAAAATCATTTTTCAAAGTTCCTATAATAATTTTTAAAAAGTTGGTGGTCACTCTTACAAGAGGTACGACACAAGGTTTGATTGAAAACCAAAACATGTCATTTTCCCTAAAGAAAGTCACCACTCGATCTATCACAGAGAACGCCAACTCGGTTCAACACCAAATAGACTGAAGAACAAAATAAAATAAATAAAAGAAAAATAAAACTATTTTTCTTCCTTTGAAAGAACCGAGACATAAAGAAAACCTATGGAGTTTATTCTACTACCTACCATTCAAAAAGGCAAATTTTAACTCACGTGCCATAAATTCGTTGAGAAAAAAAAAGGCATATTGAAAAGTTGTAATCACAAATTCTAAGCAAGCATGCACAAAAAAACAATAGAGAAGTGTCATCTAAAATCAGGTAACAACTAAGAAAAATATTTCATATAGGCCTAGCAAAGAATAGTTAAACATTTCGAAGGGATAGGTAAAATGAAGTGTAACCATAACAATAAAAAAAATAAGAAAATTAACACATAAACAACTAAATTAGCACACAAATAACTTTAACCGACTCTCAAACTTAAAAGCATCATTTCTCCCAATGTTTCTTATCATAAACAAAGAAAAGAAAGAACACAAGTGTAACTTCCTAGGTCACTCGACCTCTTTTTGTTCATCACCTGCATATGTTTCAACATTTGTGTCATCATCCTGCTTTTCGAATGGCGCGCCTAGTCTCCTTATGAGTGGGTCTTTCTTAGGGATGTCTCCATAGCTCTTTGAATTTGATTTGTCTCCTTATCACTTCCCTTCTCTATGATCCCCATATTTCACATCAAAAAATCTATTAGCCCGAAGGCGTTTTTCGAAGCTTTCACTACCTTAGACAACAGAGTAATTTCATTATCCTCTATCAAAGCATTCTCTTTTAAGTTTTCATGTCAGTTTTCAAAACGGTGAAAATCCCTACTATCACATAAACTCATTTGCACAAGTTGTCTACACTATTGGCCAAACCCTTGACTGCTCTATCTACCACATCCATGAGTATGTAAGGTAGAGATTTTTCAAAAAAAATTTAGCTGGCGATCATTAGAATAAGTTTCTTCCATCAGTGTGTGGTAGGAACTTTTGTGTGATTATGTCTAAAGTGAGGGTCCTCCGATCGTAATGTATCATCTCATTGTTACATGTCTTGATTCTAGGAGATATAATATTTCCAAAGTATCATGCACAGAAGATTGGTCTCCAAATATTTTCATTTTACTCTATTTGGTCTTCAGTTCCTCGGCATACCTCTTGCGATCTACATCTATGACCACAATAGTTGGGGAAGCAACATCAAATGGTAGTACCACACATGGGAATGAGCTCACAACATGGTAATTATGACTTGGATGGGCATAGAGAGAGTCTTTCGCCATGCCATTATTCTAATTTTAGTCACAACGGTTTCCCTAAAGTTGATATGGTCCCCTATCATTAAACAAACTATGAGTTTACCAACTTCATTATGAACATTTTAATCAGTTTTTGATATACACACACAAACTCAAGCCATAGTTTGGTTTCAAACTTCAAGTCTTGACGAGTTATTTCACCCATGGTATCCCAAGTTGGTTGTCTCACAACAATCGCTTTCCAACCAATTAAAGTTGGTTGCTCTTTTTGGTAATTATATCAGCAAATACAAACCCTTTCATTATCTTTTCATCCCAGAAGAGAAAGCTGACCGTTTCTGTTGTGATCTCGACCTCGCCACCTCTTACATGAACTAAAGGTAGATTTGGAAAGTTTTCTACTGGCTCATCGACTCTTTTCTTGCCTGGTATGAGGAACAAAATTCCATGACCAACTTTGGGAATAAGTCTCCAAGTCTCTTTGCACGAGGCATCCACTTTCTAGTGATAAACTGAATCACGATATTGAGGAATTCCTCTCCTAACCTAGGTATCTTAAAACTTTCCTCTGGAGTAAAAGTGAGGTTACGTCTATAGAGAGTATACTTATATTTGATCCCTTCAACGCAAAATTGGATACACTCAACCTCATTGGATGTAACTAATGGAAGTCTTTCTTTGTCCTTAATTTTGCTTTTTCCCTTGCCATTAAAAAAAAGGGTTGGTGGTCCTTTTTTTTATTGCCCGTTTTGAGAAGTCATTATGTACAATATAAATTTTAAAATAATGGGAGTGAATCGTCATTGAAGTTCAAAGTGAGTTTGGTGTATGAGAGGTGGCTTTTAGATGTGAGATTGTAAATCTCCAGTTCAAGCAACGCCCTAAGTAAGAAAACTAGAAGCCATTTAGGTGGACCAATGTTACATCAACATTTCATCAATAGAGATCAGCAACTACTAATAATTGGGCCTAATGCAACAGGAAGGTCATCATTGGAGGCTACTAAACAGTTGCACCACCACTATGGCAACAGGGTTAAGTCCGTCACACCTATGAGCATGACCAGAGTTATATGACAATGGTTTAGCCAACTGTTACAAAAATTGTTCCTTAAGTTACTCATATTGCAATAGTTTTCCATCCCAAACTAACGAAAATTCCATATGCTAATTGGTACAGCTTGAACCATTGCATTTGATGTTTGGCAACAGTTTCCTTATCTTTGCCATAATAGATTTGATATCTCAATTTGTCACGATCCAAAGTACACCCTAGACGTGACATGGCATATAAGTCCCCGAGAAGACCTACACAATCCACTTAACATATATCATACAAAATCATTGAACAAAGAGTTTCAAAGGTAGCATTTCATATAAACAAAGTTTGACAAAAAGTAGTGGAAGTCTAACATAAATCTCAAAGTCATCTATTGTCAAAGAAGTGATTAAGATGTAACCCATACATCACATACTGTAGACACGTAATTTTTGACCGAACATAAAGTTTTACACCATTTTTAGAGGTTAAATATTTCATAGAATCTAGATTAAATATTTTGACTTTTACCTTGTTTTATTAACTTTATTTTAAAGGATTTGAAAACAATAAAAATATAATCACATTTTTGGTAAGTTTTATTTTTTTTCAATTGTTTGAAAATGAAATGAAAATTTATAAAAGATTATATGTTTTCTTTTAATTTAGTTTAATAAATAAGCAATATCTTTTAATTATAATTTACTATTAGTTGCTTAATTTTTATTAGTTTAAAAATAATTAAATAATATAAATATTATTATATTATATTATAACCTTACCTTACCCCCATTAACCCCCACTACTCTTCCCATTTCCCACAACCCTCACCCCATTAACCCCTTAATTTCCTATCCCACTCCCACGTACACCCACACCCCTATACCTATATACTAGAACACACATAACACACAACAGAGAGAAGGCGGAAAAAAATCAGCAATACCAAAAGACAACCAACACACACACGACACAACACAAAAAAAAGTGAGAAAAAAAAGCCAAAAAGCAGAAAAAGGAAAAAAAAAACGCGGCAAAAAACCCAAGAAGCAATACAACAAAAATACAACAGACATCTACACAAAACAAAGAGTTGTGAGCGTTCTAATCGAGTTTCGCTCAAGATTTTGCGATTCTTATTTCTTCATTTAAGGTTCAATTTTACTTTATCTCTTTAGTTTATTTATTGAATTTGATGTAATTATGTGATAAGTTTTCTTATATTTTTGTCTCATTGATAATTTGATTGAAATGAATATTGACCTCTTGAATTATATTTATGTTATGTCTTAGTGCAAATCTCTAAAAGATGAATAAAATCCTATTATTATGTAATAATTTTATTTTTTTATTGTTATTCAATTTTGTTAGGCCTAAGCCACTGTTTTATGGTATCGTTGTAGCTTAATCTTGATGTCAATTATCTATTTTAATTTATGTATTTTTGGATAAATGATGTCATTACCCAATGAGTAAACAAATAAGTTATGTTATTGAACTTGAATTTATTCCATTTTAGGTTGGTTGAATCCTTTGATATGGAGACTAGTTTAGTTAACAATAGCATTAATTAATATAATAATAGAACAAAAAGATTAGTTGTCATGAATTCACAAAAATTAGAGTACTAAGAGTTTTAATACTAGGTGAGTTTTAGGCACATTAAAAATATTTGTTTCAATTAAGAATGTGGTCACACATCTTCTTTGAAACATTAAAAATAAACTCAAGGATGTGGTGATGCACCTTGTCGAATAATATAATTAATTTTCATTAATCTAAAGTACAGACTTACAGACAAAAAATTATTAAGTGGGATGCAAAGAAGACAGTTATGACTCTAAATGTCAACACCAAGAATTGCAGTTACGCATCTAGGTTGAGGCGAATAAAAGTTCAACAATAAAATAAATTTGAGCAAATCATGGCATGTAATAATATATCCAAAAAAATAATTTAACATAAGTTTAAGTCAATTAAAGTGATCGTGCTAGAACCACGAGACTTGAGGGATGCCTAATACCTTCCCCTCGGTGAACAGAATTCTTTACCCGAATTTTTAGATCGCAGACCAAAATGAAGAGTCATTTTCTTTTGATTAGGGATTAAAAAGAAAGGGTGACTTGGAACACTATAACTCAATTCCAAGTGGCGACTCCGAAAAAATTAAAATAATGCCTATTCAATACCGTCACTCAAATTGGAAAGACCCTCCGTCGGGCCGAAAATAGGTGTGATATCTCTGCCGACTCCGCTGGAGAATAACCAGAATTTGAGCTTTATTATATTGGCTTTTACTTGATTTTTTTATTTTTTTTTGTATTGTTGATGATTAGTCTATTCTCCATATATCCTAGTATATTGTTGAATTGTATTAAATAGCTTTCACTTACTCAACCACTATGAGTCTCTAGTAACACTTCACACACATTCACGGGAATGCAGTTATGCACCCTACATTCTATCGAGAAAAAGTTGGAGTGCCTTGAAACCCAGTTAAGAATTTTTAGTCACACATGATAAACGGGGTTTGATTGCCAATGAAGTCGGAAAAGCGCTTATACCAATAAGTTGCCTCTCCTTTACTCGAGTTGTTCACTCTAGTAAGCCAGTCTAGATACCTATCTTATTCAAATTTGAAATTAGTAAAAATAGAACATAGACAGGGTTATCCCTATAAGATTTCGCTTATTTACATCATTTACATGTGACTTAGTGAGCCTCAAAACAAGAGTTGGGTCCTCCTAGGACAAGTATCCCTCTCTTACTTGACCACTTAGCTCATTTTATAGGCTACATGTAAATGCATTTATTTATAAAGTCTCTATAAGTTGACTTATTTTAGTGTGATTAATGTAAACAAAAAATAAGCTATCTTTTGATCTTATAAAAAAAAGGAGAAAACACAAAAATATTTCTTTCTTAAGAAGTTATTATACATTTCTTTAAAATAAAATAACAAATTTTGCATTACTTAATGAAAAGAATAATAATTTATTATTTTTTAGATTATTTTTTTGTAAATTTTATAAAATAAAACTCAAAATTTTTTACTTTCATAATACTCTTTGAAAAATTGCATTTGTCAAAAAATAGTTTTAATATCTTGAAGTTTTTTTTTCTTACTGTCAAATCTGAACGGACTACGCACATATGATTCTCATCTCGATAAGATACATAGGGAACCCTCCTCGGGTTCGGTGATCCTTCTTTAAAAATTCAAAAAAAAAATATCCTTTCTAAAAATAGGATTTGTCCTTAAAAAACAAAAGTGTTTTAACTTCATATATTATGTACTACATTTGACCTGATTCCTTATTTGACAAGATATGTAGACAGCCTTATTTTGAGGTTCAATCTAAACAAGGAAAAATCTAGAAAGTCCTCGCCATAAAAACTGAGGTAAATTTTTTTCTTTATATAAAAAATTTCAAAGTTCAAATAAAAGTGTTTCTCTTTCTTATTTTAAAATCTAAAAAAAAAGATGAAAAATCTATTTTAGGTACGACATTTCTTCAAGAAAATATTTTAATCTAGAAAATTTGACCTGTTTGGTACTAACATGTTTAGGAATGTGCATAAGAAAAAGAGAAAGAAAGTATTAAACTATTTGGCAAGACAGACCAATTTTGTTGTGACCTATAGACTTCTTTTAGTACCTCTCAATATATTTATGCAATACTTGAGAAATTATCTTGCTTAAAGTTAAGGCTAAAACAAATTCAACCTCATTGACTCATGTACATTGTGTGGTGAGCTTTAGATATAAAGTTCAATGGCATGACTTTGTTGAGCTAGAACTTGGCCCGAATGTTGGTTGAGACGAAAATTTTGAGCAACGTTTAACTTGAGAAAGGATTATAGGCTTTCTTTGATCCGATTGTGCCTTTAAAGCCTACAAAATGACATTTTATCCATATAAATCTTGTTTCAAGCTTGAATTTTTTTTATTTGAATAACTACATGTTAGCATATATCTTTTTGAGTGCATAAATACACTATCCCTTGGTCCCATCTTCTTGAGCGCACTATCAATTATTTAGACGGTGCCAAAGACCTAAGTTGGGTAACAAAGTGAAAAGGATAAATATGCAAAAATTCAAAAAAATATGACAAAGAAAAGCAAGAATGAAAAAATGAAAATAAAACTCCAACCAAAAAGAGAGAAAATGAGAACAAAAGAACAAAATAAATGCGGAAAAGCTTTCGAGAAAACAAAGGTCAAATGTGAAAATGAAAAATATTGAGAACATTATACAAACCTTAAGGAGGAAATACTCACTTTATCCCAAATGAATATTCTACCTTTCCTTGACCCTAAATTACAAGACAATGAAAAGTCCTATTTGATCTCATTTTTTGTGTTCTCAAATTACTGGATACTTACATGAGGGCCAAGAATATGGTATCTCAATATCATGCACTAAACATATTTCTGAGTGTGTGTGACTTCTAAAACGTCCTAAGATAAAAACACTTCTATTGTGTCAGTAGGACTTCATTTGTTGCGAGGGCACTTGAAACATGAGGATATGAATAATTCTATCCCGTAATTTAGGCAAGATGAACTCATATTTTAAATACCTAAGTATGTTCGAGATACCATTTGAAGCTATAGGGTTTACTCAAAGTTGACCTCAAATTTGTTTGAAAGTAGTTGAAGTGGATTCAAATGCATCATACTAATTGTTGGTACCAACTAAAGTCAAAACATTGTCAACCATGAACTAATTTGTTTCTCAAAGATGTCATTTGTAGGAAAAATAAAGAAAAAGAAAAAAAATTGTTTTATTTTTATGAATTACGTTTTACCTTATTCTTGATATACCAGATACGTAGGCCGTCTTACAATAGCGCTCGAGCTCACAGAATAAAATTTTATATCCTTGAAGGAATGAAATTGGATCATTTTTTCAAGAAAAAAAAAATGATAAATTAAAAAGTGTTTCAAAGTTCCCCAATTTAAAAACTGGGATACTTTTATTTGTTAAAAAAAATTACTCTCACTATTAGGGAACAAACACTGTATTTGTATTTTGACCTTAGGGAATAAACACCCTAGATGCACCATCTTTTATATCTAGGGAATAAACACTCTAGTTTCATTTTGACCTTAGAGAACAAACACTATCATTTCTCATTTCTAGGGAACAAACACCCTAGTTGCATTTTGACCTTAGGGAGAAAACACCCTAGAGATACCATCTTTCATTTCTAGGGAACAAACACCCTAATTGCATCGATGTCTTCCATTTTTATTTTGGTACAAGTATTTCTAATTTATGCTAATAGCTTAAATGATATTTTTCTAATGTAAACTAGGGCAAAAAATAATGTTGTTGTTATTCTATTTGATGATTTTGTAAAGCGAGATCTTCCTAAGCAATGAAATTAGTGTAGCAGGACCCTCCTAAACAATTGAATTTAGTGTAGCAAGACCCTCTTGAACAATGAGAATTAGTTTAGCAGGACCCTACTGGACAATGGGATTTAGTGTAGCAGGACCATCCTGGACAATGAGAATTAGTATAGCAGGACCCTCCTAGACAATGGGATTTAGTGTAGCAGGACCATCCTGGATAATAGGAATTAGTCTAGAAGGACCCTCCTGAACAATGGAAATTAGTATAGCAAGACCATTCTAGACAATGGGAATTAGTGTAGGAGGACCCTCCTGGACAATAGGATTAAGTGTAGCAGGACTTTCCTGGACAATGGGAATTAGTATAGCAAGACCCTTCTGAACAATGGGAATTAGTGTAGTAGGACCCTCCTGGACAATGGGAATTAGTGTAGCAGGACCTTCCTAGACAATGGGATTAAGTGTAGCAGGACACTCCTGGACAATGGGAATTAGTATAGAAAGATCCTCCTGAACAGTGGGAATTAGTGTAGTAGGACCCTCCTGGACAATGGAAATTAGTATAGCAAGACCCTCCTGGACAATGGGATTTAGTGTGGCAGGACCCTCCTGGACAATGGGATTTAGATTAGCAGGACCCTCCTCATAATGGGACTAGTAGGACCCTCTTCATAATAGGACTAGTAGGACCCTCCTCATAATGGTAATGGAACTAGCAGGACCTCCTCATAATGAGATTAACAAGACCCTCTTACATAATGGGATTAGCAGGACCCTCCTCATAATGGGATTTAATTTAGCAAGACCCTCCTCATAAAGAGATTTAGATTAGCAGAACCCTCCTCATAATGGGAGTAGCAGGATCCTCCTCATAATGGAATTAGTAGGCCCCTTCTCATAATGGGACTAGAAGGACCCTCCTGGACAATGGGATTAGCAAGACCCTTCTACATAATGGGATTAGTAAGACCCTCATCATAATGGAATTTAGATTAGCAGAACCCTCCTCATAATGGGATAAGCAGGACCCTCTTCGTAATGGGATTTTTATTAGAAGACCCTACTGGACAATTGGAATTAGTATAGCAAGACTCTCCTCATAATGGGATTAGCAGGACCTTCCTCATAATGGGATTTAGATTAGCAAGACCCTCCTCATAATAGGATTAGCATGACCCTCCTAGACAATGGGAATTAGTATAGCAGGACCCTCCTCATAATGGGATTTAGATTAGTAGGACCCTCCTGCATAATGGGATTAGCTGTCACGACCCAAGGGTACCCCCTAAACGTAACATGGCATACTTGACCCTGAAGGGATCTCATACAAGCCCTTAGCATCATAACATAGGTAATAGAAATAACAGAAAAATTCAAAACGTTTACAATCAACATAATTTATAAAAGCAAGCGGAAGTCTTTCTATACTCAATACACATCCACACAAAACAAACATTTGTGCGCGTTCTAATCGAGCTTCGGTCAAGATTTTGCGATTCTTATTTCTTCATTTAAGGTTCAACTTTACCTTATCTCTTTAATTTATTTATGAAATTTGATGTAATTATATGATAAGTTTTCTTATAGTTTTGTTACATTCATAATTTGATTGAAATGAATATTGACCTCTTGAATTATATTTATGTTATTTCTTAGTGCAAATCTCTAAAAGTTTAATAAAATCCTATTATTATATAAGAATTTTTTTTGTTTTGTTGTTATTCAATTTTGTTATGCCTAAACCACTGTTTTTATGGTATTGTTGTATTTAATCTTGATGTCAATTATCTATTTCAATTTATGCATTTTTTGGATAAATGATGTCATTACCAAATGAGCAAACAAATAAGTTATGTTATTGAATTTGAATTTATCCCATTTTGGGTTGGTTGAATCCTTGGATATGGGGACTAATTTAATTAACAATAGCATTGATTAATATAATAATAGAACAACAAGATTACCTGTCATGAATTCACTTAGAGTACTAAGAGTTTTAATACTAGGTGTATTTTAGGCACATTAAAAATATTTATTTCAATTAAGAATGTGGTCACACATCTTCTTTGAGACATTAAAAATTAACTCAAGGATGTGGTGACGCATCTTGTCCAATAATATAATTAATTTTCATTAATTTAAAGTAGAGACTTATAGACAAAAAATTATTAAGTGGGACGCAAAAAAGACAGTTATGTCTCTAAATGTCAACACCAAGAATTGCAGTTACGGATCTAGGTTGAGGCGAATAAAAGGTCAACAAAAAAATAAATTTGAGCAAATCATGGCCTGTAATAATATATCCAACAAAATAATTTAAAATAAGTATAAGTCAATTAAAGAGACCGTGCAAGAACCACGGGACTCAAGGGATGCCTAATACCTTCCCCTCGGTCAACCGAATTTCTAGCTCGCTGACCAAAATTAAGAGTCGTTCCCTTTTGATTAGGGATTAAAAAGAAAAGGTGACTTGGAACTCCATAACTCAATTCCAAGTGGCGACTTCAATAAAATAAAATAATCTCTATTCAATACCGTCATTTAAATTGGAAAAACCCTATCCATGATCCAAAAAGGTGTGTGACACATACAACAACTGAAATAAAAAGACATGAAAGTAATAACAAAGTCTCGCTCCTCAAAACATGAGGACTCACCAATCTTCAATGCCTATAAGGGATCACTAGCCACGAGTTTTGAAGGTAAGAGTGTCGAACCCTACATTAGTGAAACTGTGTAGGCACAAGTATACATTAGAACACTGAATGTACCAAGTGTGATAGCACTGTATAAGTGTTATGAAATCATTCAAAACGACTTTACATGACATGTAATGACCAAGATAAATCATAAAATAACATGTTAGAAAATAGAAGTCATAACCATGATCGATGCAAGCTAAACATCTTTAAAGCCCGTTTGAGAAACTTTTATAAAGTAACCTTAGTTTATTATTGTGGTTGATTTACCTTCAACCGAGATAAACCATGTGAGCTGTAACATAGAATCCAATGTCTATCCCACACCGAAAAGAGATGTGTTTACTTGCCAAGGTAAGAACCATAAACTTCTATCATAGTTGGATCCACTAAATAATGTCTATCTAAGAGAAACCTATCGTGGCACATATTTATGGGACATAGATAACTGCCCCCCTGTCCACTCAATGCTAAGCATAAATCCCACGGAATAATCATTAATCTTAAATTGTCTTACTATCCATGTAAGGGCACAATTAAGTAGTCAATCCAAACTAGAGTTCATTAGAATAGCTCTTTAATCTTCATTCCAGTTAGGTGAGAAAACCTTTTCAACCTTATGAATCCTTTATGTGAGAAACCCCTTTCACAATCATGTTTTGAGTAGTATGTGAGAAATCCTTTCACCACAACAACAAACATCGATGTTTTACACTCAAAGCAACCTTAAATCATTTCTATCAATTTTATAAAGAAATATTCATATCTTCGTAAATTTTTCTTTCATAATTCAAATGCTTCATCATATGATCAAATCTTGAAATCATGGATCATGCATGGTTTCAAGTGAATTCAACTTTAAAATAGGTAATTATCTCAATTCATGCATAAGAAGATATAAAACAATCAATTAGATCATAATTGAAAAGAACCCATGAGATTCAATAAAATCCTAAACATCAATTGGAGATTCTAACTTGTAAAATTGAAGAATTTAGGAACCGTACGGAACAAAGGACTTTATCTGTGAATACTGTCATACGATTTCAAAAGCCCATAATCAATGGTGAATTTTGAGACTTGATCTTGAAACCCTAGCCTTCTTCTTCAAGTTTTAGAGATAGGTTTTGGGGAAGAACTTTATCAACTTTTGGGAATTTTTTAGAATGAGTTCAATTGGGTAATTTGGGGGTTTAAAACGTTTATATAGGGCCTAAGGTAGAATGTAAAATTACATAGTATTGATTTAAAATAATAATCAAAATACGCAAAAAAATCCTTTTTTAAAATACCTACCGGACCCCATCGATGGTTTGACCTACGGTTCTTAGGTCTTTAGCTGGATCGTACCGGTCAATTGTCGATATGTTACTGGGACCCTAAAATTTACTCACTTTCAATGTTTCAAATGTATAGTTCGTAGGTCTTCCTAAGGTCCGTACATGACATCCGTAGAACCCAACTTTCACCTCCAATATTTAACTATGTCTGGAACTCACCTACAAGATATACCTACGACTCGTACATGGGATGACGAACCGTCCCAGTGAGCCGTAAAAAGGGTACTCAAACTTGAATTTTCAGAATTATCCTTCCCACCACCTACGGTTTCCATCTACCACCAATAGGAGCACCTACAGTTCATAGATGGGACCCACCCGTAGACATAGACACCTTCTAAAATCTACATTTTTTCAAATATGAGGTGTTACAATATCTCACCCTACGGAACATTCATTCTTGAACGGAACTCAAGATATCATAATAAGGGTAGGAAGAAGATCTAACAGTCAAACATGAATGCAATCACATAAATGCAAATACCCGAGGAGGAAAGAAAATCGACTAGAAGCAAAAGCATATCTAAAACATCATTTCATAAGACCTATATGAAACTCATACTTAAATGCACATAGACATATTGAAATAAATAAATTTAACTCATTTTCTCAATAATCAAGTTTTACTCCACCAAATAAGAAACTGTGATGGTAATAAAATGAGCCAATTTCATCATACTATCCACAATAACCCAAATAGAACCATGTTGTTGTCGGGTGTGGGGTAAACCAACAATAAAGTCCATATTCAAATATCTCCACTTCCAAGTAGGAATACTAATATCTTGGGATAAACCTCCCGACTTTTGATGCTAAACTTTCACTTGTTTAAAATTAGGATACTTAGCCACAAATTCCGCAATGTCTTTCTTCATACTATTCCACCAATAGACCTCCCGACAGTCATGATGCATGTTTGTGGCTCCCAAGTGAATGGAATATCAAGAACTATGGGATTCTAATAAGATATGCTCCCTCAAATCTTTAACATTGGAAACGCACAAGCGACCTTGATACTAAAGTACCCTATCTCCCTCTTGGGGGAAAGCCTCAAAGGACTTCTTAAGCACCGCTTCCTTCAATTCAACCAAAGTCGGATTGAGAACTTGCCTGACTTTCATAGCTGACACAAAAGATAACACTGCATTTGGTGGAGTCAACCAACTAGACACAAAACTGGGCAAATCTATGAACATCTCTAACTAATTCCTTCTTACCATCCTCCATATGAGCAACACTACCCATTGATAACTGACTAAGAGCATCCACCACCACATTGGCCTTGCTGGGGTGATAGAGGACACTCATGTCATAATCTTTTAGTAACTTTGGTGAAGATTTAGATCTTCTTGCTTAAACAATTATTACAAACTTTTGTGGTTGGTAATTTCATCAACATGAACACTATATAAGTAATTCCTCCGAATCTTTAAGGCAAAAAACAACCACCGCTAGTTCCAAATCACGGGTAGGATAGGTTCTTTCATGAATCCTAAGTTGCCGCGAAGCATAAAAAATTAACTTCCAATTTTCATACGAACACACCCTAGCCCAACCTTTGAAGCATCACAATAAACCAGAAATCCATTGGATCCTTTCGGTAAAGTCAACACCGAAGCAGAGGTAAGTGTATAATTAAATTCTTGAAAGATCTTCTCACACACTTCAGACCATACAAACTTAACCTTTTTTGGGTCAATGCCGTAAATAGAGAGGCAATTGAAGAAAAATCTTCAACGAACCTTCTATAATAACCAGCCAAATCCAAGAAACTTGGAATGCCCGAATGGGATAAATTTCTAGGCCAAATCTTAACCACATCCATATTCTTAGGTCTACCTCAATACCTTTACTGGAAACAATGTGACCTAGAAAAGCCACAAATCTTAACTAGAATTAAAATTTGCTAAACTATGCAAAGAGTTGCTGGCTCTTGAGAACTTGCAACACAATCCTCAAATAATCAGTATGCTCATCCTCACACCTTGAGTAAATCAAGATAGCGTCGATGACCACAATCACAAACATGTCAAGGTATTGTCTAAACACCATATTCATCAAATCCATAAAGGCGTTCTGAGCATTAGTCAAGCCAAAGGACATCACTAAAAACTCATAATGACCATACCGAGATTGAAAAGCCATTTTCAGAATGTGTTCTTCTTTTACCCTCAATTTGTGATAGGTCGACTGGAGGTTAATCATAGAGAAGTAACTTGCTCCTTGAAGTTGATCAAACAAATCATCTATCCTTGGAAGAGAATATTTGTTCTTAATATTAACCTGTTTCAACGGTCGGTAGTCAATACACATACAAAGTGAACCATCTTTCTTTTGCACAAACAAAACACGAACACCCCATAGAGAGATACTTGGTCGGATAAAACCCTTATCCAATAAATCTTTTAATTTCTCTTTTAAATCCTTATGTTCTATCGGGGCTATACGATAAGGAGGAATAGGAATAGGTTGTGTATCAGGGAGAAGGTGAATACCAAAGTCTATTTCCCTTTCGGGAGGAACACTAGGTATAACTTATTAACAACGAGAATCGACTCAAATATGGAAGTTTTGGAATCCATATCCCTAATCCGAGCAAGATAATATATATGCAGCCCTTATAAATCATTTTTCTAGCTAAGACAATAGACAAGTTGACTCTTAGGCATTGAATTTCCCCCTTTCCACTCGGATGGGTTCATTTAGAAACTGAAACTTGAAAAGTCGAGTTCTACAATCAATAGATGCATAACATGAATGCAGACAATCCATACCAAAAATAACATCGAAATCTAACATATCAAACTTTACAAGATAAACATGAGTGATTCTATGGGATAAGGAGACGGGAAAATCTCTATAGACTATCTTAGCCACAATCGACTCACCAATAGGAGTAGAGAAAGACAAAGGATCTAACAACACATCCAGAAGAATATCAAACCTCATGGCCACATATAGTGTCACAAAAGACAAGGTAGCACTAGGATCAAGCAAAGCATAAACATCAAGATGAAAGACTTTCAACAAAATGATAACAACATCAGGAGAACCCTCTTGCTCATGACGATTTTGAAGTGCATAAAATATGTTTTTCTTCTAACTCCTACTAGAACCTGACGAACGATAAGGTTGAGTACGTCGACGATTATCTACTTCATTCTTAGAACTTGAGGGACAATCCCCTATCTTATGATCGGTCTTTCCACAACTAAAAAATGCATTAGAACCAGTTAAGCATTTACCCTCATACTTTCTTCCACACCTAGCATAAGTACTCAATGAAGATCCACCACCATTTCCTCCTTGAGGTATAGGGTTAGACACCCTATCTTTGTTGAAATTAGGATCCGGAGCATTAGAGGAACCTTGACCAGAAAACCTTTATCAAAACTTAGAACGACCATGTCCATCAGATCTTGAATGTGAAAGACACCATCACCGGTCTTGGCCCTCTTTGCCTCCCTAATTTTTTCCTTAAGTTTCTCCTCTTCGATTTGTTTAGCATGAACCATTATGAAAGAAATGCCCATAACATTAATGAGCATGGCGATACGGCATTCTTTAACTACCATTTTGGACACTCCTGAAACAAACTTACGCATCCTTGCCCTACGATTGACAACCATTGCAGAAGCATATCGAGACAATGGTGTGAACTTCAAAGCATACTCATTTACACTCATGTTTTCTTGATGAAGGTTGATGAATTCAAGTACCTTTTCCTCCCTCATCTCAAGGGGAAAGAACCTATTAAGGGGAGCAACCTTAATCTTTTCCCAATCAAGAGGACCCGCATCAACCGCCCTCTGTTTCTTTCATTAGTTGAACCACACTTGAGAAAAACCCTTAAGTTGATAAGCGGACAATTTTGTCTTTTCAACCGGTGTAACTCCCCTGATAATCAACACCTTTTACTCTTCATCAATGAACCCTTGAGGATCTTCCTCAACCTTGAAACCATAAAACTCTGGAAGATTCTATCTAGTGAAGTCCCTCACTCTAGTTGGCGTTGTACCTACCTTTAGGTTCACGGGGACAACATACTCCATATTGGATTGAGCCATCATGGCTTGAGCCAAGACTTGAAAAGCAGCCCTTAACTCCGCATTAGTCACTTGCTCGGCCAAAGGGTTGATCGAAATATCTTCTTGAGGAGTTTCTTACATTTTCACCCGTATTCCTTCTAACTTATGTTCTTCGAGAGGCCATATCATGAAAAGCATCAAATAAGGATTAGGAGAGAGACTTTATAGAGTTAAGCTCGATCGCACGACTTTAGAGTTATCAAAGAGGTGGAATTTCCTAAATATCGTATAGCCTCTCATTCATAAATGTGGTGCGCTTCACACTCATGAGCGTGATTTTACTCGACATGGCTTATGAGAAATCCTAGAACCATTCTAAACCTTGTCCTCTAAATACCAAGTTTTTCATGACCTAAAGTACACCCCATATGTGACATTGTATTTAAGACTCCGAGAGGCCCTACACAAGACACTAAGCATACATCTACAAGATAATAGAACAAAGAGTTTTTAAGGTAGCATTTCATATAAAAAAGTTTGACAAAAAGTAGAGAAAGTCTAACATTAGTCCCAAAGCCATCTATTAAATCAAGTAAGTGATTGGGATGTTACCCATATCACATACAACATCCGAAATGAAAAGACATGAAAGCAATAAAAGAGTCTCGGTCCTCAGAACATGAGAACTCACCAATATTCAATGCCTATAAGGGATCACTAGCCATGAATATGGGAGTAGGAGCACTAAACCCTACATTAGTGAAATAATGTAGGCACAAGTATTCATTAGTATGTGAAATGTACCAAGAATTATAGCAATGTATAACTGTTATGAAGTCATGCAAAAAAGGTCTTTACATGACATGTAATGACCAAGTTAAATCATAAAATGACATGTTAAAAATATAAGTCATAACCAAGGTTAATGAAAGCTAAAATTCTTCAAAATACATTTGAGAAACTTTTATAAAGTAACCTTAGTTCATTATTATGGGAGATTTATTACTTTTAACTGAAATAGACAATGTCAGTTGTAACATGGAATCTGACGTCTATCCCACACCAAAAAGTTATCTTTACTTGCATAGCTAAGCACCACAAGCTTCTTTCTTAGGTGGATCCACTAGCTAATGTCTATCTAAGACAAACCTATGGTGGAACATAGTTATGGAGATTGGGTAATCGTCGCTTGTCCAATTGGTGCTAAGCATAAATCCCACAGAATAGTCATTAATCTTAACTTGTCTGATTATCCATGGAAGGGAACAATCAAGTAGCCAATCCAAGCTAGAGTTCATTAGAATAGCTCATTAATCTTGATTCAACTTAGGTAAGAAAACCTTTTCAACTTTATGAATCCTTTATGTGAGAAAACTCTTTCACAATCATGTTTTGAGTAGTATGTGAGAAATACTTTCACCACAATAACAACATCGATGCTTTACTATCAAAGCAACATTAAATCATTTGTATCAATTTTATAAAGAAACACGTATATCTTCGTAAATTCTTCTTTCATAATTGATAAGCTTCATCATAAGATCAAAATCTAGAAATCATGGATCATGAATGGGTTCAAGTGAATTCAAGTTAAAAACATGAAACTATCTCAATTCATGCATAAAAATACATAAAACAATCAATTAGATCATAATTGAAAAAACCTATGAGATTGAATATAACCCAAACTTCAATTGGAGATTCTAACTTGTAAAATTAGAGAATTTAGGAACCCTATGGAAGAAAGGACTCCATAAGTGAATAATATCATACCTCACTGTCAAAATCCCATAATAAATGGTGAATTTGGAGATTTGATCTTGAAACCCTAGCCTTCTTATTCAAGCTTTAGAGAGAAACTTTGGGGAAGAACTTGATCAACTTTAGAGATTTTAGGAGAATGAGTTCAACTGGGTAATTTGGGCGCTTAAAATGTTTATATAGGGCCTAGGGTAGAAGGTAAGCTGACATAGTATTGGTTAAAATAATTAGGAAATATCTAAAATACCCCTTTTAAAAAACTGTTGGAACCATCGACGGTTGGACCAATGGTCTGTAGGTCCTTAGATGGACCTTACTGGTCAATCGTCGATGGGTTATTGGGATCCTAAAATTGACTCACTTTCGGCGGATCTAATTTACTGTTCGTATGTGTTCCTATGATCCGTACATGACATCCATAGAACCTAAATTTGACCTCAAAAATTTTACTAAGACTGAAACTTACCTAAGAAACCTACCTATGACTCGTAGATGGGATGATTAACCGTCCTGGTGAGATGTAAAAAGGATAATGGAACTTTACTTTTAAGAATTATCCCTCCCACCACCTACGGTTTCAATCTATGGTCGGTAGGAGAACCTACAGTCCGTAGATGAGACCCGTAGACACAGACACTAGCTAAAATCTACATTTTTTTCAAATTTGAGGTGTTAAACAATTGCAACAGTTATTATATTTTTGCAATAGTTGATTGTTGTATGTTGTATCAAACATGGTTGTTCTATTGCAACCGCTATTATAGATTTGCAACGGGTTAATAGTGTATGTTGTAATAGATTTGATAGCTCAATTGTGAAAGTTATTATTGTTATGGCATCGAAGAATTATTGTTGTTATGACATTGACATGAAGGTCTACTGCAACGGCTATGGTTTACCTATTGAAGTAGCACATCTATGTTCCAACAACTTGGCATCCCAACATACACCACATGTGCAAAATATATAAAACATATGATTCATATTGTCAATCGCATTATAGGCACAAAATATTTAAAATATAAGATTCATATTGTCACCCACCTTATAGGTGCAAAATAAATAAAACGTGCAAGTCATAATACAAGTAATCCTTCATAGGCCTAAAAAATTACTCGTGATACTATCCATGAGAAAAATATAAACAGTTTGCAGAAATTTCAATAGGATAACAAAATAAGACTTCATAAGATCAACAAAAGAGTTCGATATGACACAAGAGTTTGACTACATTCAAGCAAATCGCAATTGTCATCCTTATCCATGCTTTCATCACCACCTTGACTCTTTTCTCCACCTACAAAATTTGATAAATAAAAGTTATGAACCAATTTTCATTATTTATCTTCTAGAACATCAATTATAGTCAAATTAACGATAGGGAGTGACATGAGGTGACAGAAGAAATGCCTTAAGTCTTGTTCAACAAACAAAAGTAACATGCTACCAAGTATAGGATAATAGATGCATTCTAAAGTGTTATACAAGTCATGTTAAATAAGAAAACTATTAATCAGAGTAAGTTTAAAAACTAATCAGCATAGAGACATTAACTATCTTACATACTCAAGTTAACCTGTTAGGCTGTTATATCACAAAATTCAGTCCATTTTCATGATTGAACGCATCATAAAAAACGATAACATTTAAAGTGATATAAGTAAGATAGAAAATCTCGTTAAGTTGCTAATAACATAAAAATCCCTAACATTAACCAAAAAATTCTAAACAAAATCATATAAACAGTAAACTGAATGCAAAATAATAGAATTTGAATACCAAAATAAAAAACTTCATCAGCTGAATACCAAAACCATGACTACAACATTTAGATACAAAAATGAAAATCCAAACCAAAACAATGAATAAAAGTACCAAAATCTAAAAACAGAACCATGTCATTTGAATACCAAAATAAAAACAAAACCACAAACAATTGAAAACCATAACTAAAACCAAAACCATAGTGTTTGAATATAAGAAAATAAAAACCGAAACAAAACCATCTATACATAACATCACACGCATATACAAATTCTAATGTACAAATATTAAAATCATAGTGTGAATAAAATCACGGTTACAGAGAACAACAACATTTTGTCTTGATAATAATTTTGGGATAAATCACAGATGATTAAAACTGAAATAGCGCAATGAAATAAAAAGAAATTCCAGCACCGTTACCAACAAAGAAGAAGAAGGAGAAGGAGAAGGAGAAGGAGAAGGAGAAGGAAGAAGAAGAAGAAGAAGGAGAAGAAAGAGAAGAAGGAAGAAGGAGAAGAAGGAGAAGGAGAAGGAGAAGAAGGAGAAGGAGAAGAAGAAGGAGAAGGAGAAGGAGAAGAAGGAGGAGGAGGAGGAGGAGGAGAAGGAGAAGGAGAAGGAGAAGGAGAAGGAGAAG
>JAJOOH010018244.1:0-11849 GCA_029582605.1 Solanum gracilifrons
TTGTTGACACCCAATTTTGGACCTCCACAATATATTTAACCATCGAGCTTCTTAAATTTCAAACGATTTGAAATAATTAATCTTTATAAAGTTCAAAATATTTTCAAGTTATTTTAAATTAATTTTCTCATTTTTATAATTTCTAGATAATATATATGGTTTTACATAATTATGTATATAATTAGTATATATTATGAATATTGGAAAATCATTTCAAAAGACTTTATGCCTTACTTAAATTTTTTCATTAAATTTGTTTAGTTTAAATTATGGTTTTAATTTTGAGTAATTTAGTTTAGTTAAATTTATTATTTCATTCCAGTGAAATTAGGAAGTTCGTTAGTTGATTATATTAATTCATCTCATTTAAATTTTAGCCAATTTCTTTGCATAACATTCTTAATACTCTTGGCTATTTTTATTTATAAATATACCCATTTCTATAATCCTAATTTCAATCCTTAAAAGATCGATTTTGGGCCTGCTTACTTCTTTTTCAGCGGTCCAAGTTCAATTTTCAGCAACCCAACAACAAACCCGGCCCACTCTTAATTCCTCCACTCCAATTTCCCAACCCACCCAACTCTTAATTACAATTCCCAGCCCACCTTTGCAAACAAAACAAGCCCAGCCCACTTTCTTTTCCCACAATATAATACATACAGTAGCAGTAACGTGCAACAAGACAAAAAAATGACCCCAACCTCGTTTCTTCTTCCTTTTCAGCGAAACCCAAAAACCAGAGACCCAGAACAGCGCCAACAAACGACAACAAAAGAAGCAGCGAGGAACAGAGAGAGTACACTGTGATTTCTTTGTCTTCTTCTTCAACGTCCCTCTCAAATTGTACAGAAATCCAGCATCAACTTTTATCTCTTAGAGATTTTTGAATTTCAAATTGGAATTTGATTCCACTCTTTCATCCTTTCCCCCCAAAATAGCCCTAAATTCCTCCTATATAAACTCCTTTTATTCTTCATTATTAGAGGTTGGGGGATAGAGCCGGAAAGTAGAAGGGGATAAAGAGGGACAACTTACATTGAGTTGGAAAGAAAAAGAAAAAAGAAAAATAGAGTTGGAAAGGAGGCATTAGGAAGAAACAGAGAGAAATAGTAAGGAAATAGCTAGGGAACAACACTTATACACATAGAAAAATACATACGAGATAGGAAAAGACAACAGAAGCTCGGATTTCGATTTTCTTTTTTTTGTTCTCTGTCCACTGAAGCTGGTTGAAGTTTCATTCGTGGTGAAGGTGGAATCGCTCTCAAGCTCGTTTCGTTTCAGTCGCTGCCCAGAAAGAGGTAAACTTTCGTTAGCCTTTTTCCATTTATTTTTAGTCTTCTTTATGAGTTTTAGTTCAGTGTTCTAAAGAGGGTATATCTTTAGTATGTTGGAATCCTTTTGCATCAATGGATATTAGTTATGAATCTCTCTGCTACTCTATTTGTTGTTTGTATATGGTTGTTATGTAATCTTATTAAAAGTTGAAGATTCTGAGTCTGGGAACTTTAAAGTATTTGTTTTAACATGCTTTGTCGTCCATCGAGTGTTGAATCGATTCAAGTGTGAAGTTCAGATGTGGTCTGTCCTTTACTGATTTGAAAATTCTCTTATGTGGTGTTTTTGTGTCTAAAGTTGCCTCTAATTCCCAAATTGTTTATTTAGTGATTCATGGTCATGAGTTTCCTTTCAATATTATTTAGTTTCCGTTGCAGACCTCCCTCAGTTTATTTTTCGTCTCGAATCAACTTGGAGATGTCTCTGTTAGTTTAGCATTTTTAAACCTATAATGATTTCGAATCTGTCATTTATCGAATTAGGATTTCTGTGCAATGAGTTTTTGTATTGCATTCACTGTTTAAGCATGATTAAGAGCATAAGGAGATATTAGTTGTTGGAGGGGGAGTGAAATAATTGCAATATGCCTCTTTTTGGTTTATTTCTACTCCAAATTAAGAAGTAATTATTTTGAGCATTTGATTTCCATGTTTGATTATTATTTTTTGCCTATAGTTGTGCCTTTGTAAGGAATTCAAAATCAGCCACATGGGTTTCTTTTCCCTTTATTCTCATGTGCTACTTGGTTAGAGATCATGACCATGTTTTGAAATATTTTTAGTTTAGTGACCAAAGTCACTGTCTCTCAACATGTGGTATGTTTTATATTGTTTTGAACAGTAGCCAATAATGCTTTCATATCTTTATTGTAGGACATTTGCAATTATTCCTCTTTTCTAAATGCTTTCCCTTCCTTATTGACCTTATTTAGCACAGGTTCCAAAATTTTACGCCATCAATCTATGAGATTTTGAGTTTGTCCCTTCTCTATTAAAAAGTGCTAAGTTGTATCTTTCCCTTAAAGGATCTTGTTCAATTAATTATAGAAAAGATTCAAGTTTGGTAGGTTGGGGAAATGCTTGCTGCTTGTGTTCTTGTTATTTGCTGTTACATTGTCTCAACATAGTAGCTAGTCTTAGTTGCTCTTTCTCTTGTATTAAATGTTTTCGTGCAATCACTTGAAAGATCTTTCATATACTAATTTGTTTTCCTCCTCTTTTTTTTGTATGTAATCTTATCTGAGTCCATTTGGGACTCCATTCCCGCATTTTGAGAGGGTCATCAAGGCTCCAATTCCGCCTTTCTTGAGTCGGCCAACCAAATGGAATCAAAGAACAAGTCCCTGAAAATTGATGTCACGGGATTGCATACACTAGTATACACCTAGTGTATACGGAAATGGGCCTAAAGGCCCCGTATTCAATTTTGTATTTTGTTGTTGGGCCTAAGCCCCTTTTATTTTAATTATCATCTTGTTAGTTTAGGACAGGTACTAAGTTTTGGGCCTTTGGACCCAAAACTGAAATTAAGCCCAAGTACTGGCCCAGGCGGACAGATCCAGACTTGGGACCAAAATCTTCTTGCCCTATCTCGTTTACTTGCTATTAGATGTTTTATGTGTTTATTTAATTTTAAGGTTTCCTAATCCATTCCACAAAAGATAGTCACTTCGGGATTTTCTAAAGACTAAATAATCATGCTTATTTTTTTTACTCAAACTACTTCAAATTTTACTTAATAATATTTTTAATATTTCCCACCCCCCTAAAAATGATTTTAAGTCTTAATTGTTTATTCCCTCTATTTAATCAAGTATGTCTACCCTATTAAAATATTTAGCCAAATAATTAATTGTCGGATAACCACATTAGTGGACATTCTAGGTGCTTTTAAAACCTTCCTAGAATGTTAATAAGAACCTCGAACCCTTTTTTTTTAAGTTCTCATTAGATTACTGTTTTAGTCTTTTGAAAACAATAGTTTTTCTTGATTTTTCTCAAAAATTAAGTGGCGGCTCTTAAACCAGTCCAAAATATATTTTTTAAAATAAAACAGAATGGCGACTCTGCTGGGGACCTAATTAAGTTCTAACCATAAGATTTGACTTATTTGACTAATTGTATTAATTGCTAAATTGTTTATCTGCTCTCAACATGTTTAACTTGTTATAACTGTCATTGCATTCATGACATCTTCCTATTATATGTATAGTATATTAAGGACGGTTTCTGCATAATCGCAGCCGGACTTTTTATACTCAACCCTTTTTCGAAAGGATCGGCAATTTATTGGTACGTCATGCGTCCAATGTTTGTCGTGAATTTCAGCCTAAGTTGTCCACTTTGGTCCCCGGTCTTCCAAAGCCACTCTTAGTCAACTAGCGTAGAGCGAAACCAAATCCCTATTTTTAGAGCATTTTGAACTAGGTCGACCCAATACCCAAGGCGTGTTGGGCCCATTAGAAGTCCACCTTGTGTCAATTTGGCTCATTGGTCAATAAAAGACAATCACGCTTATGTGTTTAAATTCGAAAGATGTATACGTCATTTGGCAAAACATTATTTCTTGGGGTTGGGAGTTTAATAGTTTGTTCGAGTCGAAGAAGGATCAAGTTACCATTTCATCCAAAGCGTGGACATTCAGAAATGACAAGAGATAAAAAGGGACAGTCCATGAAAGCATAGTTTAAGATTGTACCCCTGCGTGGGATTGATCATTTGTATCCCTTTTCCCTATTATGTATCCCTTTTCAGTTTTATTCGTAAAATTTGTATAATTTTGGGTTTCGAGGCAATGCAATGTTTCAAACGACGTTATACATCTTTCGAATCGCTAGGCTTACCCTTGGCATAAAAGGGTCACATATCTGTTTAGAACGCGCAATATTTGTTTTTGTGTTATAACTGCTTATGTGAATGTGTTGCTTTATTTGAAGATATTCTAGCTCACTCCTCTTCAAATTATTTTCTAGAACCCTTTAAGCACAAATATCAAGTCACTATCAAAAGTGCGTCCAGTCTTTAGTTTCGCAATAAAATTCGAACTCCATTTTTCAAATCTTACTTTCTCATCAAAAAAAATAAATAAAAAAATGTTAACCCTTTATCTCAAATCGGATGAGATTCAAGCTGGTCGAACTACGTAGGACCTGAATTCTCCCTTGTGAGATACGTAGGCAGTCTTTCAAGGCTCGGTCCCCATTTTGAGAAATTTTATTTTTTCCAACTCTTGCAAGGAGACTACAGTTTCACATCAATCGAAAATAAAAAATATAACAATAAAAGATATGTTCGACTTTGTCTCGACTCAAGTTGACGTTTCTAATTCACTAAGCTCAAAATCAAATAGACAAATTCCTGTCTATTTAGTCATTTCTCTAAATACGTGGGCTAGTTTAGATTCAAGTGGAGCAACTTTTATGTGCTTGTGGTCATATGTGTGATATTTCGTATTATTTATCATCTACATAGACTAACACGTTTATCTTTTGAGTTATTTTTCTTTGTCAGGTACTTAGAACTGGTCTGTGTTGATAAGCTGGCGGAACACCCTTATTTTACAAGATCTAAGGCTCCCAAAGATTCCTTCCCCGATCAAAGTTTGCAAAAAAAAAAGGCAATAATGGGTGATAACAATGACGAGATTAGCTTGACTGATGTTGTCGTGGCTCCGCCCACCACCACTGATCAAAATGAATTAATTATGCAGTTGACGCAGCAGATCACCGAGATGAGGGTCGAAATGCAGAGAATGCAAGATCTGCCTAATCCAGTTTTTACTTTTAATACTCCAGGAGATGGGAGACCTCCACTCTACTTTCCTCATTCGAACGCGGAACAGGCTCAGAACCCTCTCTCCAATCCCGCTCATAATCCCTCAACCATCGACCCAACCGCCCCCAATCCCCATCAAGCCTCCGTCTCTTACCAAGCACCACCTCCTCCTCAAGGTACTAACCCCCAAACCTTTCCTTCTCATCAAAATACCAACCCGCAAGCTTGCCCTCCCCCTCAAAATCAAAATGTTAACAATCCCCAAACCTTCTCCCATCACCAAAATCAACATACTAACCCCCAGACATTCCCCCAAAATTACCAAGCCACTCAAAATACCCAAAACCCCTCAATTGCTCCGTCATTGCTTCAAAATACTACTTTTCAAATCCCAATTCCAAATGAACCCTATGCCAACTGTTCCGAGCTTGATCAATATGAGGAACAAAAGAGAGAGTGGAGGTCAAAGGAAGAGGCAGCCAAGTTGAATATGAGAGAAGAGATCAGGAAAGCCATGAAGGAGTTGCATTGTATTCCTGAAGTTGATGGTTTGAGTTATGAGGATTTGTGCATCCATCCGAATCTGGACCTCCCGGAAGGGTTTAAAGTGCCAAAATTTGACACTTTTGGCGGAACAGGGAATCCATTGGCGCACCTGAGGGCCTACTGTGACCAACTCGTAGGAGTTGGAGGAAATGAAGGTTTATTAATGCGGCTTTTTAGCCGAAGTTTGAATGGAGAAGCGTTGGAATGGTTTACCTCCCGTGAGACAAAACAGTGGTCTAGCTGGAATGCACTAGCTAAAGATTTCGTCGAACGGTTCGCCTATAATGTGGAGATCGTTCCTGATCGTTATTCTTTGGAGAGAATTAAGAAGAAATCCACTGAAAGCTTTCGTGAATATGCGTATAGGTGGAGGAAAGAGGCCGCTCGGGTTCGACCTCCTATGTCTGAGAAGGAGATCGTTGAAGTGTTCATACGCATTCAAGAGCCAGAGTATTATGACAGGATAATGTTGCTTGTTGGAGCTAAATTTGCGGAGATAGTCAAGGTAGGTGAGGCTATCGAAGATGGGATTAAAACCGGAAAGATTTCTCGCGTTGCCGCCTCAACCGAATCTTCAGGATTGTTGAAAAAGATGAGAGAAGATGTGTTTTCTATTTCCTGCTCATCTGATGGAAAAAGACACTTCAGAAAATCCTCATCTTACAAAGATTATCCTCGAACCCCACAAAATTCATATCCAGCTTTTTATACCCAATCAGGTTATCAAACTCCACCACCGAGTTACTAAATTTTACCTCATAATTATCAAACTCCACCAGCGAATTACCAAATTCCATCTCTTGTTTACCTGACTCCATCTCCACATTACCAAAATACCCATCCATATTACCAAGCTCCATCAGTTAATTGTTCAAATATCCAATCAAGTTACCAAATTCCACCGCCGTACTACCAAAATACCCCTCCTAGCTACCGAGTTCCACAATACCCAAGTTTGCAAACGCAAGCACCATCTCACCAAAATCCTCCAAACTACCGCCAAGTACCTTCACATCCAGGAAATAATTACTATCATCTTCGCCCAAATCTTGAGAAGAAACCTTCTAGAGTCTTTACTCCTTTGGTTGAGAGCCGAACACAACTTTTTGAGAGATTGAAATCGGCTGGCCTGATACAGACAATTGATCCAAAAAATATCAATGTCAACTCCAAGCTTTATAGACCCAATCTTCATTGTGCTTACCATTCGGGAGGTGCTGGGCATATTACTGAGGATTGTATCAACTTGAAGCATAAAATTCAAGACTTGATAGATCAAAAGGTCGTCACTCTTCAGACTGCCACTCCTAATATCAATAGTAACCCCATGCCGAATCATGGAGGGGTAACTATTAATATGGTTGAAGTCGAAGAAGATTTGAATGTGAAGAAAGTTATAATCTCAGCTAACCTTGAAAAGCTTGAGAAAGTTGTAGCCTCTCCAACCAAAAGAGAGAAATCTAAATTTGTGATCATGGCACCTCATCAAGCTTTTGGTTTAGTGCCGAAAGAGGGTCAGAGCAAGCAAAAGATCAATCAAGCTTTTCCAAAATCATTGCCTCACTTATATCGGTCTTTTCCAATGCAAAATGGTCTAGGGGAAGGAATCACAAATTTGTTCAAAGAAGGTGATATTGTGCTTGAAGAGATGATTGAGACACCAGTCATACCAGACAGCGAGTCAAAGGAGAAAATGCCTAATTGGACATCCACTTCGCTCTCGACTCCTAGCTCGTCTTGGTAGACATAGACATTTTTTTGTGTTATTTCTAAAATTGGTGGTGTTCCGAATAAGGCTCGAGACCCATCGTTTACTCTATTTTTGCCTTACTATGTTTTATTCTCCCTCCTTATATTTTGAAAGAAAAAAAAATGATTTATCGTCTCGGCCAAAATTCTTATTTTCTTATTTCAAATGAAAAACTTCTTTATTGCGAAAATATTGCTTTTCCTGCTTCATATTCCTATCTAACAATATCTATCTATGATTTCAGTGAAAGTATTTTCAAATCTGTCAATATCATGTCATGTCACAAGCTGAATGAACAAAATGGAGTAGATGCAGACGAATTTGAGGATCACAATGAAATGATCATGGTACCTAAACACCTGGTTGAGGAGTTCAGACAGTTCGAGAGTCACGATGAGCCGAATTCAGAAGAGATTAGAATAGTGAATCAGGAAAATTATGAATGCATCAAAGAAATCAAAATTGGCGTCTATTTGACAGAAGCACAGGAAAGAGAACTCACCAATTTGCTTAAAGAACACATCGATACATTTGTTTGATGGCATTGCGTGGTTGAACATGACATTGGATCTCACAAGTCATCAATCTACTTAAATGTGTCAAAAGATACAATGTTCAAAGACTCGATTTCTATATTTTCCTTGTAGTCGCCTTTATTTGTTTGTAGTCGTTTATGCTTAGAAGTTATCCCTTTGTAATGAACTACGTCTGACCTGAATTCTCAAGAATGAGATACGTAGGCGGCCTATGTCGGCCTCAGTCATTTCCTCGTTTAATTTCCTATTTCTGTTAATCAGTGAGGGGGAACTACGTTTGACCTGATTCCTGCTTCAACGGGATACGTAGGCGCCACAACGGTTCGGTCTTATCTCCCATAAGATTTCTATTTTCTTTTCCAATAGAAACTGGGATAGAATTTTTTAGAAGGACTCAAAAATTCTCAAGAAGAAGATCTCTATACATTGAGAGTTGTAACTGGGACAGAATTTTTGAGAGGGTCTTAAAAATTCTACGAGTCATATATCGACAGTTCGAGATACTCTTAGACATCTAATTGAGACAGAAATTTTTAGGACGCCCTCAAAAATTTCTTCAAGCATCGCTAGAAGTTTGTAGTAAATTTCGAATATTTCGAGCATATTAGAAGTTTAAAACTATCTTCAAATGATCTCTGGCATTGTTAAAGTTCATAGTCAACTATAGCAATCTCCGACACCTTTGAATTTCTAGGTCAATTACAAAACTTCTCGATTATAGTAGACTTCGGGAGAATCAGGCCAGAAATTTTTCAAGCTTTAAAGATTCTTGAATTCTCCAGAACAAGATATGGGACACACCAAAGTTTCGAACCAAGGATGTTCATTTAAGCTTGATGTGACATGACGCTTGACAGTGATCTTTTTCAATTACAACTTTTTGAAAATTTCTCTTAAAGATTTTAGCTATATGTTTCAAATATTTTTGTATAAAACATTTCGTCTTGTCTATCGAGAAGCAAGAGATCAGAGCGATCAACTGAAGATAGCAAGACAAGGAGCAAACAATTGAAGAAGTCAACATAGATCAGTTTATTTTAAAAACTAACAATTTTTCTGTGGATGCAGGTCTATGAGATTGCCTCAAGTTCATCATATTTCTCCATTCAGCGAATATGGAAGAGTTAAAAGGGCGATGAGCTCCCCAAAATTGATGACTTTTCTGTGGATACAGGAAAGTCATTGAAGTTTTCCAAAAAAAAAAAAAAAAGTTTAGAGTACGAGCAACAACACCTTGTTTAAATTCCCAGCAAAGCACAAGTCACATCGACAACAAAGTGTTCAAAATGAGAACAAGTGAAAGCATCACTCTCAACATATACAACCATCTTCGATGACACAAGATTACATTTTTCAGTATTAAGAGCGCTTGAAGAATATTCACGAATTCCGTCGATATCAGACGCGGTAATGTGAGCTATCCAAAGGGACATCGTCTTTACCACCCGGGTGGACATTCTTAGAGTACTATCAAATAAAATAATACCATCGCCCAAAGGGACATCATTGTTATTTTATCAATAGAATATTATCATCCTACCGACGGATCCTCATTATCATTATCCTACCGACGGATATTCATCTACATTATCCTATCAATGGATCATCAACATCATCCTATCAATGGACTAATATCATACTTCCGACGAATATTCAATGTCACTATCCTACCAATGGATCATTAATATTATCCTACCAATGGATCATCAACATTATCCTACCAATGGATCAACATTATCCTATCAACGGATCTTCATCTTCATCAACATCATCCTACCAATGGATCTTCATCAATATTATCCTACCAATAAATCATTGTCAATCATTATTTTATCAATGGAGCATTATCATCTTGTCGATGAAGTAGCATCATCCTACCGACGGATCAACATCACTTTACCAATAGATTATCGTCATCCTATCAATGAGGCATCGTTATCCTGCCGATGGAGCATCAATGTCATCATCCTATCGATGGAGCATCATTATCATCCTATCATGTAGTAGCATCATCCTACCAATGGATCAACATCATCCTACTAACGGATTATCGTCATTTTACTAATAAAGAATCATCATCATTATTTTTCATTTGCAAAATCGTCATCAAGAGAACCATCAATTTATTACAGCAGTCTATTTCTTACTACTTCATATCAAAAGAAGAGTGCATTGAAGAATTATATTGCAAATATGAGATATAAGCTTTATTTGCTTCACGTCAAATCCGATAGAGTTGACGTCAAATGTTCAAGGAGAACAATTAAGTGTCAACACGGTAAAAGACACTGTCTCCATTTGAATGTCATTTTTATGCTAATGAGTTTTATCTCAGTCTTTGTCGAGAGCATCCAAGAGGATGAATTCTCAAAACAAACCACAGGTGCGGACGACACCAATTAGGATGCAGCACAACGTGGAACTTTTTCTTAGCAGCGAACTGGGACATAGTCCAAAGAGAAGTGCCAAACTCTTAGGACGCGAGCAGAGGAGCGACTTCCACCACAATCAAATCACACCCCTATCAGAAGGCATGTGGGTTTATCTTTGGGTTTGTCGGTTTCAGTTCCACATCCGAAAATTTTGGTCTCTACCGGAAGCATCTTTCCAATCCGAGTGACAATACATCAAGAGCTTTGGAAATTATGTCCATGTAAGTTCTTATTTATAGATGTGAAGAGCTCCGCATTCATGCCTAAGAGGTTGCAAGCCTCTTTTCCATACTTGACTTATTTGTCACTCTTCCAGAGCCAAAGGTTATCTTGCATACTAGATTTCCTTTTCAACCGATCGAGTCGAACTACAAGCAGCCTGATTCCTAATGTTTAAGGGTATGTAGGAAGAATCAGTGTTGAAATTCGGCTGTATTCCATCATTCGCTCTTAAATCTTATTCTCGAGCATCTCGGTGTCTTCATAATCCGATATCGGGATGACTTTTGAATTCTTTCAAATCGTGCGTCAAATCAAGCGTATTGAACTACAAGTGGCCTGAATTCTCATATAGCCTGAGATATGTAGGAAACCCACTTTCGGGGTTCGGCCATAATTCCTAAAGTCCGTACCAAATCCCTTTTCTAAAGGATGAAGATGTGGTCGATCAAAATTGGATTAGTCAATTTCATTTTCCTCAAATTTCTTGCATCAATCTGAGTAAAACGAGGGACAGTTGTTGACACCCAATTTTGGACCTCCACAATATATTTAACCATCGAGCTTCTTAAATTTCAAACGATTTGAAATAATTAATCTTTATAAAGTTCAAAATATTTTCAAGTTATTTTAAATTAATTTTCTCATTTTTATAATTTCTAGATAATATATATGGTTTTACATAATTATGTATATAATTAGTATATATTATGAATATTGGAAAATCATTTCAAAAGACTTTATGCCTTACTTAAATTTTTTCATTAAATTTGTTTAGTTTAAATTATGGTTTTAATTTTGAGTAATTTAGTTTAGTTAAATTTATTATTTCATTCCAGTGAAATTAGGAAGTTCGTTAGTTGATTATATTAATTCATCTCATTTAAATTTTAGCCAATTTCTTTGCATAACATTCTTAATACTCTTGGCTATTTTTATTTATAAATATACCCATTTCTATAATCCTAATTTCAATCCTTAAAAGATCGATTTTGGGCCTGCTTACTTCTTTTTCAGCGGTCCAAGTTCAATTTTCAGCAACCCAACAACAAACCCGGCCCACTCTTAATTCCTCCACTCCAATTTCCCAACCCACCCAACTCTTAATTACAATTCCCAGCCCACCTTTGCAAACAAAACAAGCCCAGCCCACTTTCTTTTCCCACAATATAATACATACAGTAGCAGTAACGTGCAACAAGACAAAAAAATGACCCCAACCTCGTTTCTTCTTCCTTTTCAGCGAAACCCA
>JAJOOH010018246.1:0-11753 GCA_029582605.1 Solanum gracilifrons
TCTCCCCCTTGTTCAAAAGCTAATACTTTTTGCTTTTGAACATTTGCCTTCAACTCAAGCAAAATGGGATCTTGGTCTTGTTTCTCTTTCAATTCTGACACTAATGATGACTCGGCCCCATTCGTCACCGCTATACCTCCTTCTGTGGAATCCATAAGTCTGACTCCTAGGCGTGCCAGTCTGTGAACATCTCTTGCTAACTCTCTCCTCCCTTCTTCAATATAGGCAGTGCTACCCATAGACAACCTGCTTAAAGAATCAGCAACAACATTAGCCTTACCTGGGTGGTAAAGAATACTCAGGTCATAATCCTTGAGTAATTCTAACCACCTCCTTTGTTTGAGATTAAGCTCTTTCTGAGTGAACACTTATTGAAGACTCTTGTGATCAATAAATACATCAACATGCGCACCACACAAGTAATGATGCCATATCTTCAAAGTGAATACTATAGCAGTCAATTCTAAGTCATGGGTTGGGTAGTTCTTCTCATGAACCTTCAACTGTTTGGAGGCATAAGCTATAACCTTGTTATTCTGCATTAAGACACAACCCAAACCAACTCTAGATGCTTCACAATACACCACAAAACCTTGATTACTTTCTGGTAAAGACAAAACTGGAGCAGTAATCAACCACTTTTTCAATTCCTGAATGTTTTTCTCACAAGCTTCAGACTATTGAAATTTCACTGTCTTCTGAGTCAACTTGGTCAAAGGAGATGCAATAGACGAGAACCCCTCAACAAACATTCTATAATAGCCAGCTAATCCCAAGAAACTCCTAATATCAGTTGGAAACGTGGGTCTAGGCCAATTCTGCACTGCCTCAATTTTTCGAGTATCTACTTTAATTCCATCCCCAGACACAATGTTCCTAAGAATGCCACAGACTCAACCCAAAAATCACACTTAGAGAACTTGGCATACAACTTCTTATCTTGCAAAGTCTCAAGAACTATTCTGAGATGACTAGCATGATCTTCTTCATTCCTTGAATAGATTAGTATGTCATCAATGAAGACGATAACAAACATATCTAAATAAGGTTTGAAGACTCTATTCATAAGGTCCATGAATGTTGCAGGTGCATTGGTCAAACCAAAAGACATGACCAAAAACTCATAATGACCGTATCTGGTTCTGAAAGTTGTCTTTGTTGAAAGGACTAATGGTTCGCATTATCTTTTTTCTGCCCGGACTCATTTCCGGTTTTAGCTCTCTTATTTCTGAACTATTTTCTGTCCCTCAGCTTCTCTTCCTCAGCCTGCTACATATAAACCATCAACCTTGATATGTCCATATCCCCGATAAGCATTGCAGCCCTACCTTCCTTACTCGACAGACGAGACAGCCCAGCAACAAACATGCTCATTCTACTCCTCATGTCCACAACCATCTCCGGAGCATAACGGGATAGTTGGGTGAACTTCAACCTATACTCATGAACACTCAAAGAATCCTGCTTCAGTGTGAGGAACTCACGTACCTTGGCCTCTTTCAATTCTCGAGGAAGGAAATTCCCCAAGAAAGCTTCCTCAAAATAGGCCCAACTCACAGGTGGTGCATTCTCAGCTCTGCCTCCTTTCCACTGGTCGAACTAAGTTCTAGCAACATCCTTCAATTGATACGTAGCTATTTCAACTCGCTCAATATCTGCAACATGCATCATATCAAAAATCTTCTTCAAATCTTCAATGAAGTTTTCTCGATCCTCAGTAGTGCTTGCACCCATGAAACTCGGAGGATTCATCCCCAAGAACTCACGAATCCTTAAAGTGTCAACTGTTTCATATTAAGCTCCCATTTGCTGACCAATCTGATTAGTTACAGCTTGACTCAGAATTCTAATTTCCTCCATGAAGAGTTGGCAGAAGGCGTCTTCTTAGATGTTATACCAAGTTTGTCAAGCCCCGAGCCTACATCCTAGGCGAGACCAGCACTCAGAGACCATTACTGGCCCAAAGCGAATGCTTGGCCTGGCTTCCTTAACTTCTAAACTTGACTTCTAACTTCACTTGACTTCTAACTTCACTTGGCTTTGATCCTAACTTCCCTCGAATTGGATTATGGATTTAAGGGTATTTATCTCATGTTTATGGATGAGTTCATAATGGTTAGATGTACCTTAGAGTGTGGAAAACAACTATAAAACATAGGTACATTACCAAGGAACATGTATGAAAAAGTGGGGAAGGAATGGGAAAGACTGGCATCCTTGGCGCTCTAAGAGGCGCGGGGCGCCAGCCCTCAAGTTTCAGAGGGCTTGCTGGGTGACCTGCATGGCACGCGGCCCCAAGGGGGGGACTTCAAAGACCTTTTTGGGGGGCGCTGGCTGTTGCGACGCCCCAACCTTTTTCCTCGAAAACCCAACTTTTCTTCTTGTTTTTCCAACTCTAAACCTTCTTAACTTCAAAGGTTCCAGCCTCAAACACTTAGAATCATAAAAACCCTTAATATACAATGGATTCAACTCAAAATCACAACTAGAAACATCCACCCAACCAACAAGAAACTTCAACAACAAAACCACAACTTCAACAAACACAACCACAAACTTCAACAACACAACCAATCTTTTCTCAAAATTAAAACGAGTTTGGCATGTGGGGGAATGAACCAACCCAACACTATGATCTTACATACCTTAATAGGGATCACCTCCGACGAAAACCACGACGATCTTGACGAATCCTTTCTTCTTCTTCTCTTTCTCCTCTTCTTTCTCTCTTCTCTCAAAATCCCTAACTCTCACTTTTTCAAAAGGGAAAACTGATGTAAAATTAGCTTAGAACCTTGATACACAACCAAAAGAAAAGGTGAGAGAAAAGGCCAAACTACCCTTAAAATTTCGGATGAACTTCCCTTACCAGCAGCCCAACTTCGAAAGGGCATAACTCACTTATACGAACTCGGAATCGAATAAACTCGGTGGCGTTGGAAAGATCATTCCAAGGGATTTCCAAACATAACTATAAATACAGCTAAGTCATCATTATATAGGAGTTATGACTGCTCAAAGTTTACTAAAAACTCACTTTTTTCCATACTTGATCAATTTTCCAGATTTTTGAATTCTTTCCAAAAATGACTATTTCAATTTTCCAACTTCTTCATAGTTATTTCAACTTACACGATGTTACAGAAAGATGGCTCACGAAGAATGTGTATTGATTACTGACAGCTGAATAAGGAGACTATAAACAATAATTATCCCCTTCCGAGGATCGATGACTTTTTTGATTAGTTACAAGGTGCTAAGTGCTTCTTAAAGATTGATTTAAGATTAAGTACCACCAGATACGAGTTCGGGAGAAAGACGTTCCAAAGAGAGCTTTTAGAACCAGATGCAAAGTTTTCTAAGTGTGGGTTCTGGTTAGTCTCTGTAGCTTTATTAGGCCATATTGTATCATATGCAGGCATTTTGGTTGATACACAAAAGATTGAGGCCGTAAAGACTTGGCCCAGACCCATGACTCCGACTGAGATTCGTAGTTTCTTAGGGTTAGCTAGGTACTACAGAAGGTTTGTAGAGGAGTTTTCTTCACTTTCAGCCCCATTAACAAAGCTGACTCAAAAAGCAGCTAAGTTCCAATGGACTAAGGCTTGCGAGCATAGTTTCCAAGAGCTGAAGGACAGGTTCACATCAACACCAGTTCTAGCATTGCCAGAGGGTTTAGAAGGCTATGCGGTGTATTGTGATGCTTCTGGTGTTGGTTTGGGATGTGTTCTAATGCAACATTGTATGGTTATCGCATATGCTTCAAGGCAATTGAGAAAGCATGAGAAGGACTATCTGACCCACGATTTAGAGTTGGATGTAATTGTGTATACTTAAAGATCTGGAGACATTATTTGTATGGCATTCATGTTGACATCTTCACAGATCATAAATTCCTTCAATATATCTCTAGATAGAAGGAGTTAAATATGTGACATCGTCGATGGCTTGAATTACTGAAAGACTATGACGTGGATATTTTATATCATCCAGGAAAGGCGAATGTGGTAGCCAATGACCTCGATCGAAGATCTATGGGTAGTTTATCCTATTTAGGTGTTGTGAAGCGTGAGCTAGCGTGAGAGATTCATCAGTTAGCTAGATTAGGAGTCAGATTGTTAGAGGTAGAAGATCGAAGGGTAACAATTCAGGACACAGTTGTATCATCTCTAGTTGTAGAAGTAAAATCACGGTAACAAGAGGATCCTAGCTTAGACCATCTCTGAGCCAAGGCTTGGGATCAGCAATCTTTAGCATTTGATATAGTAGGAGATGGAGTTCTTAGATATAGCGTTCGATTGTGTGTTCCAAATGTTGCAGGGCTTCGACATCGGATTATGGAAGAGACACATCATTCCCGTTATTTTATTCACCCTGGTTCGACAAAGATGTACCATGATATTAAGGAGATCTATTGGTGGCATGGGATGAAGCAGGACGTTGTTGAGTTTGTGTCACAGGTGTCCTAACTGCCAACAGGTGAAGGTTGAACACCAAAAACCCATTGGTCTAGTTCAGGATATAGTCATTCCTTTGTGGAAGTGGGAAGCAATTAATATGGATTTTATTACTTGGTTACCTCGATCGCGTCTCAAGTTTGACTCTATATGGGTAATTGTTGATAGACTAACAAAATCAGCTCACTTATTACCAGTCAGGGCTACTTTTATGGCCAAAGACTATGCATGGCTCTATATTAGAGAGATTGTTAGGCTACACGGTGTCCCAGTATATATTATCTTTGATAGAGGAGCACAATTTACCCCCAACTTCTGGAAGTCCTTCCAGAAAGGACTGGGGACACATGTTAATATTAGTACAGTCTTTCACCCTCAAACAGATGGCCAGGCTGAGCGCTTAATTTTGACACTCGAGGATATGTTATGGGCATGCGTGCTAGACTTCAAAGGAAGTTGGGATGACCACTTACCTCTTTTTGAGTTCTTATACAATAATAGTTATCATTCCAGCATCGGGATGAAACCTTATAAGGCTTTGTATGGGCGAAAATATAGGCCCCCCATCGGATGGTTCGAGGTAGGTGAGTCAGGGTTGATTGGACCCCACTTAGTACAGCAGATAGTGGAGTAGGTTAAGCTCATTCGGGAGAGGTTGCTAACAGCTCAAAGCCGACAGAAGTCATACTCAGATGTGCGACGAAGGGACTTACAGTTTTGTGTCGATGACTGGGTATTCTTAAAAGTCTCCCCTATGAAGGGTATTAAGAGATTTGGCAAAAAATGCAAGCTTAGTCCAAGATTCATTGGGCCATACCAGAACCTTCAGAGGGTAGGACAGGTAGCTAATGAGTTAGAATTACCTATGGGGCTAGAATCTATTCATCCAGTTTTCCATGTATTGATGCTATGGAAGTGTGTAGGAGACCCTTCTCGGGTTGTCCCGGTTGAGGATGTTCATATCACAGTGGAGTTGTCCTACGAGGAAACTCCAATTGCAATATAAGATCGACATGTTCGTAAATTAAGTACCAAAGAGGTGGTTTTAGTTAAAGTATTGGGGAGAAACAAGAATAGGGAAGAGGTGACCTGGGAAGCTGAGGTTGGCATGAGGTCCAAATATCCTCACTTGTTTCATACCCCAGGGTGATGGCATATCAGTTTATATTAGTGCAGTGAGGTTAGATACCAATTTGATTTTTTTTATATTATTTCTTATTATTATTTTTGTTGTCGTTGTATATTTGCTCGCATTGTTATTGTGGAGCTATAGTGTTTACCTATTTATGCCATCCTATGAGACGCCTAGGTTAGAATTTCTGTGTTTCATGTTCCTGGATAGTCACATTTACAAAGGATATTCTGCCTAAATTTTTGAAACTACTAAGGAATTAACCGCGTGACTCAGATTTTTTTCATTTGAGGACGAATGTTTCTAAGAGGGGAAGGATATAACACCCCGACTTTTCAAAACGTCTAAATTAACTCTTATCTTCGTGGAAAGACAAGGAGGGTGGGTAATAATCTAAGAATGATGTGGTATGTCATATTTTAAGTGTTTAAGGGTCGTATCTCAAGTTTTGAAGTTAGAAAAGTGGCAAAATAAAAGTTGGCAAAAGTTATCGTAAGTTTCTTTTTAAAGATTTCTCTGAAATTTGGGTCAAATGTCTTGGATGTTTTCTCCCAATATGTAAAGATTTAGAAGGCCTATCACCCATTAAATCGAAGGCCTACGAGTATAGTTTGCAACGTACAAAACCCCGTACCCAACCGACATCGGAGTAAAAAGTTATGAGGGTTTTACTATGGACTGCCGGGGCAGAATCCAGGTCGGATCCGTGTCGGGTCAAAAATGTGGTATGTCGGCTTACTCAACGTTTTAAGCCATGAAAACATTTCTTTTCACTTCCAAACTAGAGAGAAAGTTTAATAGAGGGTTCCTATGGAGTTCTTGCATGATGAAGGTTAGTTTTTGACGATTTCTACCATTAAACATTACCGCCGTGCCTAGAAACGTGATCTCTACACGTGGCAATCAGTTTTCCCTTTTATTAGCTACATTTGGAACTAGTTTTTGATGATATAAATTTTTCTTTATTGGTGTTTCTTCAAGGTTTAAACTTTCTTAACTTAGGTAATCATCTCAGGACTCTTTTAAGATTGTTTCTATGAATTTCTACGGACGTTTTGACAAATTGGGGCAATATGGCAATCTGCCGATTTAAGATTAATTATGAACTGTTTATAGGTGCGTACCAACTGTGTATATATAGTGTTTGTGAAGCTTAGGACATAAGGAACAACTTTCGTGAAGGAACTACGGTCTTTCGAGCATTCATTGGAAAGGTATGTTAGGCTATTTCCTTCGTCAACATGTTTCCTTAGAGGTAGTTAATGTTGGTGATCTTGTAGATGTAATTATGAGTGGTTGGCTGATTGAGTGATTAAAAACCCTCATTTTAGAGACTCATAATTTGTTAAGGATGACCCTAAGTTAGGAACGACTTGAAGATTATTCATATATATTGTTTATAGCTAAATTGCTTGCCTTTAGCCTATTCAATTGTTTGTTGTCGCCCTTGGGGCTATTGTGGTTAGTTGTTGAGCTATGAACTGCCTATAGGGGCTACAATGTTGTATAATAGGACTATGTTATTTTCAAAGAGGGCTATGTGTTGCCCACTGGGCTATATTGATGCCAAAGAGTGTTATGTGTTGCCTACGGGGCTATTTTGACACCAAAGAGTGTTATGTGTTGCCTGCAGGGCTATGTTGATGCAAAAGAGGGCTATGTGCAGCCCACAGAGCTATGATGTTGCTTAAGAGGGCTATGTGCTTCCTACGGGGCTATATCATTGCCAAAAAGGGCTATGTGACTTCTTACAAAGACAAGGGGCTACCGATAGGGGTATGTAGATTGATTTGGCACCTTCTAGGCTTATGGGGGCCTAGGTAGGTGGTATGTTGTTTGTACCTGTTGAGCTTCTGCGGGCTTGGTTAGGTTGTTGTTTGATCATTTTTTTATCTTTTAAATTCAGTAGCGGGTTAGCATTCTTATCTAAAACTTCGATATCCTTACGTGATTGATTTTGGTATATTATGATACTTGCTCACTTAGTCTATAGCCTTTCATACTCTGTACATTATTTTGTACTGATTCCCCATTGCCTTGGGGCGTTGCATTCATGCATGCAGGTCCAAAAAGACGACCCAGTAAACCTCCTCAGCAGCAGGATTGACTTCTCTCTGATTGGGTAGCCCCTTTCCTCCGGAGCTACCAGAGTTGGGAGGTTTGTTACCTTTTGTTGTATATATCTTTATGGGTAGGCTGGGGCCCTGTCCCGCCAATATTTACTACTCTTAGAAGCTTGCAGACTAGTGTGTAGGGTGTATAGCTACGTTATGGTCATACTGGCCTAGTTTGTTAGTTTGTTGAAGCTTTCTGAGTTGTTTGATGTATTGTCTTGAGATATACCTACTATCAGTTTTGGTATAGATATCATGGTGGCCTCGACGGCCCAATCAGGACTTCTATGCTAGTTGGCTATTTATTTATATGATCTTCTAGGAGTAGCTGTTTCTTTTATAGATTAGTTGACACGGGCCTTGCCGGACGAGGGCTTAGTTTTAAGCCGAGATATACTTGTTTGTTTCCTTGATTGCGTGTGGCTGCCATGTGCTAGTAGCAAATGGTTCAGCAGGGTTGGCTTGGGCCTGAGTTTTGGCATTAGAAGCCAGTTGCGCCCCTCAAGTTTGGCGTGTGACACTATATTTCAGTTATTGTTGTCACTGGGGAATCCAGGGCAGTAATTATTATGCTTGAAAATGCTTTCAATGAGGGTTGGTTAACTGTGGTTTTTAAAATGGAAAACTTCTTTAATAGGGGGTCATACAGTCAGGAAGCATTGAATACCAGCAGGATAAAAAAGAAAAGAGCTTTTAAGAAGCTCTGTGCAAACGTAGGTGGTCTTAAGAAGATATCGCAGGGAGTAGGGAGGAGGAGGCTAGAGGAGCAAGGCCGTCATATTCTGAGAATCTTCTTTTGAGAAGGTGTTTAGTGTGAAGTTTTCTATAATGTGATGAAATTCCTTCCCGAAATGACATACGAAAATGGGTACCTCAAACCTGGATTGGGATTCACAACATTCAAGTCTTTCATATAAATGGTATCCAATTCGTATTCGAATTTTAGAATGAGAAAAATGTAGAACGTATCATGAGGGTGAATGGAAGAAGCAAGGGAAAAGACTCAATATCGAGTGGTGGTCGCCTTTAGAGGGGTGTACCCACTTAATACCAAATTTCACTAGTGTTGGATCAGAGTCCTTGTCATATCACTACATCTCTAGTCGACAAGGGTGATAAAAGAGATATGTGACAAATGCAGCGGCTTGGCTGGAAACAAAGGAGGAGACAGAGCTTAAGAATCATCTACAGTGGGCTAGAATCAGAGATAACGGCCCATCAGAAAATATTCTGGCATACATTGATGTTGAAGATAGAAAGTGGAGTCATAGGTTGCCGGTGTGGTGTGAAGCGCCGGTAAGGTATGAAAAAGTTGGGGTTACCAAACAACAGAGGTGTCACATCTCGTCGCATGTAAACAACAAAAAGGACGAGAGTCATATGTGTGAGATGGCGGGGGAAAATCAAAAAAGGGGGAAAGAAATTAATGTAGAGAACAAAGCAGATTTCGAGAAGGAGGTGGGTTCTTACACAGGGGTTACAAGGGATTCACATGTGGCAAGTGGCAGTAATTTTAAAAATTATGGGCCAGGGAAGACAGCTGGTGGGCATTCACATTTAAATGAACTTGGGAAGACAGCTAGTGAGCATTCTCACGTAAATGAACTTGGGAAGAAAGCTGGTGGATATTCTCATTTAAATGAACTTGGGTCATTCTCTAATTTAAAAGGAATGGGCCCAATTTTAAGTAGGCCGAAAGGAATAAGTATTAAAACTCCTCTAGTGGCTAAGCCTTTTACAGAAAATATTAACACATCTCTGGAAAACGTCGAAGAGGAGAAATGTCTCTCCAGCTTTAGCTACATGGACGAGAGGAGAGAGTTTGCTAATACAAAAAACTCAGATAAGCAAATACAGAAAAGGGAGGCAAAGAATGTGGAGGTGGTAAAATTTTTAGAAAACTCAAACTCGGATTTTATTAGGGTTGAAGAAGAACAAAATGGAGAGAAAATAGGTGAAGCCTTGCAGAATCAAGTTGTTACACCGGAGGAGCCAACACCAATTCAATCTGACTCAAGTGAATGTATAAACAAAGTTGGGTCTGATGCCACGATTTGGGTACAAGAAAACATCATTAAGTTGAGCAAACAGTTTGGGGTCATGTTTGTTGGACTGCAAAAGGATGCAGAGGAGTTATTTAAAAAGCTTGACCAAAGAATGGGGGGTCCCTTTACTAGGTTACAATGACAACCAGCTGGTTCCTAAAGAGGTCAGGAATCTAATTTTCTATGTCAAATATAAGGATGGGGAACCTAGAAGTGAGCTGAGGAAGGGGAGGAGACTATCAATCGGTGATCAATGAGAACCAAAATTATCTCATGGAATGTAAGGGGTTTGAATGGGGTAGATAAGAGAAAATTGGTGAAGCAGTTTGTGCATCAATGGGGAGCAAATATCTATGTCCTCATAGAGACTAAGTTGGAGGGAGAGGTGAAGAATTTGGTTAAAGAATTATGGGTTAATAGATGGGTAGGGGAAGAGCATCTGGAGGCAAGGGGTAGTAGCGGAGGGATTTTGATTATGTGGGATAAAATGCAATGGGAGGGGGAATTGGTAGAAGTTGCGGGCCAATTGATCACAGTAAATTCACTAGGATCTAACTTGGTATCTTAGTGCAGTATATGTTGACTGTAACACAGTGAATAGAAGAGAACTTTGGAGTGTTTTAGAAGTTAGCAGAAACATTTGTGAGGGACCATGGGTAGTGTGTGGGGATTTCAATGTCACGAGGTTTGTGGCAAAGAGAACAAATTGTCACAGAATCTCCGGGGCAATGGTAGAGGTCTCTGAATGCATAAATAGTCTGCAAATGGTAGATCCTCCTTTATTTGGAAGATATTTCACATGGAGGAGGGGAGAAGGTCATAACAGTGGTTCTAGGATTGACAGGTTTTTGTATTCAACAAACTTGGAAGATGTTTTTCTTCAAGTCAGGCAGACTTTACTCCCAAGGATAGGATCTGATCACAATCCAATCCTCCTCAATTATGGGAACTGTAACTTCAAGAAATCTTATTTTAAATTTGAAAATTGGTGGCTAGAAGTGGAGGTCTTTAAAGACAAAGTGAAAGATTAGTGGAGCTCTTTTCCCAACAATGGAAGACCCTCATACATTTTAGCTAATAAGTTAAAGCTTCTTAAAAAGGAGTTAATACAATGGAGCAGAAGCAACATGGGTGTTTGGAAGCAGAGGAAAGAAGAAGTACTGCATCAGTTGAGAGTTTTGGAAACCACACAGGAATAAAGAATGCTTATTGAAGATGAGTTAGTTCAGAAGACACACTTAGCCAAGGAGTTTGAGGAGGTGGCAAAAAAAGAAGAAATAGCTTGGAGACAGAGGTCGAGAGTACAATGGTTGAAAAGTGGAGAAAAGAACACAGTTCTTCCATCGGATGGTTAATTCCCACAAAAGATACAATTACATTGACTCACTAGAAGTAGAAGGTCAAGTCATGACTGAGCCAGAAGCAATAAAGAGTGTCATTCAAAGCTACTATAAGAAATTGTACAAAGAAACTAAAGAGTTGAGACCTGATTTCAATATACAGGGGCAACAATCATTTCATTAGAAGATCAAATGTCGCTACAGAGGAACTTTGATGAGGAAGAAGTATGGGAGACCATCAAGTCATGTGCAATCAATAAGGCACCTGGCCCAGATTGTTTCAATATGAATTTCTTTCAGACGTTCTGGGAGGTAGTTAAGGGTGACTTCATGGGTACAATGCATTATTTCCATGAGCACCAAGCTTTCAAATGAAGTTTGAATGCTACTTATATAGCTCTTATCCCTAGCGGTGGAACTAAGGGACTTTAGGCCCATTAGTCTGATTTCAGGAGTGTACAAAATAATTTCAAAAGTACTAACTGAAAGACTAAAGAATGTAGTGGATAGACTAGTCAACAAACATCAAATGGCTTTTGTAAAAGAAAGACATATTATGGATGTTGCCTTAATAGCTAATGAATGTATAGATACAACGATCAGGGTGAGGTAGCTGGCTTGATGTGCAAATTAGATATTGAAAAGGCCTATGACCATGTGAATTG
>JAJOOH010018256.1:0-10084 GCA_029582605.1 Solanum gracilifrons
CCCCCCCGGGCGCCCCCCCCCCAAAAACTTGGTATCAAAGCATTTGGTTTAAGTGTCCTAGGATGTCTGAAAGGCCGCACTAAGTAGAGTCCTTTTCATGGGTGTGAGGTACACCACATTTAATGAGAGGGAGGCTACAAAGTGTTTTAGGAAAACTTCACATTCTTGGTATTCTTATTGTGTGTTGGTATGATATCTCTTTCTAATCAATCGTTATGCGTTCTCAGATCATGCCTGCTCGTAGTGCTTACTGAAGGAATGCTAATGCCCGCAACACTAACTCAGCTCCTCCAGTCCAAGATTAGGAAGTTTCGAATGGTGAGTTTCGAAACGTCATTCAACTTTTGATTCAAAGTGTGACCAACCAGAACAATCAAAATGCCCTAGTACCTACTAACACTAATGTTGGGTCAGCTGCAACTAGAGTTCGATATTTATTAAGGATGAATCCACCTGGGTTTCTAGGGTCGCAAGTTGGTGAGGATCCACAGAACTTCATTGATGAGGTCAAGCAAATCTTTGGAGTGATGCAAGTGACTTGTAATGATAGGGTAAAGTTGGCATCCTACCAGCTTAAGGATGTAGCTCACATATGGTTTACTCAATGGAAAGAAAACAGGGGTACGGATGCAGTTCCTTTCATTTGGGAGTGTTTTAGTGAGACTTTTCTGGGCAGGTTCTTCCCAAGAGAGTTGAGGGAGGCAAAAGCTTAGGAGTTCATGAATTTGAGGCAAGGTAGCATGTCAGTCCAAAAGTACAGACTCAAGTTCACATAACTCTCCAGGTATGCTCCTTACATGGTTGCTGATCTAAGGGCACAAATGAACAAGGTTCTGTATGGGGTATCCGACTTAGTGAAAATTGAGTTCCGAAATGCGATGTTGCTGGAAGATATGCATATCTATAGGCTCATGACTCATTCTCAGAAGGTTGAGGGAGATAAGCTTAGGGAACAGGATAAGGAGAACTAAAAGACTAGGACAAGAAACTATGAGTATTCTCATCAGAAATCGGGTGGTGGAAATTGCTCACAGGTTCAGCAGAAATCTTCAGCTCCAGCACCTCCATCATCTAGTGTTTCATCTTTCAGGTTTCGACAGGATCAGAAAGGTAGGGCATCAAGCTCTAAGTCTCAGAGGAGTGTTTCAGACACCAGAACCTACCCAACTTGTCCAAAGTGTGGTAAGAACCATCCGGGCGAGTGTCTTGCTGGAAAGGAAGGATGTTTTGGGTGTGGTCAGTCTGGTCACAGGTTGAGAAATTATCTTTCTTCTAAGCAGGGTCAAGCAAGAAATAATGGTAGGGCTCAGTCTACAACTTCAGCAGCACCAGCAGGTCGCCCGACTCTGTAGGATAACTCATCTGGTACAGGTGGCGGTCAGTGCCAAAATAGGTTGTATGTTCTTCAAGCTCGCTAGGATCAGGAAAACTTTCCTAATGTGGTCATTGGTACGTTACGAGTCTTTAACTTAGATGTTTATTCTCTGCTTGATCCAAGGGCTACTCTTTCCTTTGTCACTCCTTACATAGCAGTCAATTTCAGTGTCAGTCTTGAAATTCTCTCAGAATCCTTCTCAGTCTCTACTCCAGTCGGTGACCCAGTTATAGCTAGATGGGTATATAGAAATTGCCCTGTCATAGTCTCCTAGAAAGTTACCTCAGCATATCTTGTAGAGTTTGAAATGGTAGACTTTGATATTATTTTAGGCATGGATTGGTTACATTCCTGTTATTCCTCAGTCGATTGTAGAACTAGGATCGTTCATTTTCAGTTTCCAAGAGAACCTGTCTTAGAATGGAAGGTTAGTAGCTTAGCACCTGTGGGTTGATTCATTTCTTACCTTAAATCCATAAAGATGATCTTTAAGGGGTATCTCTATCATCTAGTTCGGGTTAAGGATTCAAGCTCTAAAACCCTAACTCTTGAGTCCGTTCCAGTAGTTAATGAGTTCTCAGAAGTGTTTCCAGAAGATCTTCCCGTAGTTCCTCCTGAAAGGGAAATCAAATTTGGAATTGATCTCACCTAGCCTATTTCTATTCCTCCTTACAGAATGGCTCCAACTAAGCTTAAGGAATTGAAAAAGCAGTTGAAAGACCTTCTAGATAAGGGCTTCATCAGACCCAGTATTTCCCTATGGGGTGCACCAAAGTTGTTCGTGAAAAAAAAAGATGGTTCTCTCAGGATATGTATTGGTTATAGACAGTTGAACAAAGTCATAGTTAAGAATAAGTTCCTTATCTCCAAGATTGATGACTTGTACGACCAACTTCAGGGTGCTAGTCTTTTTTCGAAGATAGACCTCAGATCCGGTTATCATCAGCTCTGAGTAAGAGATTGTGACATTCCGAAAATAGCCTTCACAGCTCGGTATGGTCATTATGAATTTGTAGTTATGTCATTTGGACTAACCAATGCTCCAGTAACTTTCATGGATTTGATGAACGGGGTGTTCAAGCAGTATTTAGACTTGTTCATTATCATTTTTATTGATGATATCCTCATTTACTCTAGGAATGAGGAAGAACATGCGACTCATTTGAGAGTTGTCCTGCAAACTCTCAAAGATTGCCAATTATTCGCCAAGTTTAGAAATGTGAATTTTGGTTGAAATTTGTTTCTTTCCTTGGGCATTTGTGTCTAGCATAGGAATCCGAGTGGATTCTCAAAAATAGAAGCAGTGAAACAATGGCCCAGACCAACCTCTCCTACAGATATCAGAAGTTTCCTGGGTTTGGCTGGTTATTAATGAAGGTTCATGGAAGGATTTTCATTAATAGCTTCTTCATTGACAAAGCTGACTCATAAAAAGGTTAAGTTTCAGTGGTCAGATGAGTGCGAGAAGATCGTCTCAAAACTAAAAACTAGGTGGACTACAACTCCTGTTTTGGCTCTACTAGAGGGTTCAAATGGTTATGTTATCTATTGTGATGTCTCCAGAGTCGGCCTAGGTTGTGTGTTGATATAGCGAGGTAAGGTTATAACTTATGCTTCTAGACAACTTAAGGTGCATGAGAAGAACTATCCGACTCATGACCTCGAGTTTACAGTAGTGGTGTTTGCACTTAAGATTTAGAGACATTACTTGTATGGTGTTCACGTAGATGTGTTCACAGACCATAAGAGCCTTTAGTATGTGTTCACCCAGAAAGAGTTGAATTTTCGCTAGAGGAGATGGCTTGAGTTCCTCAAAGATTATGATATGAATGTGCTTTACCTTCCTGGTAAGGCCAATGTAGTTGGAAACACTCTGAGTAGACTATCTATGGGTAGTGTAGTACATGTTAAAGAAGAATGAAATGAACTAGAAAATGATGTTCACAAGCTTGCTCGCTTCGAAGTTCGCATTATGAGCATATCAGATGATGGTGCAACGGTTCAGAATGGGTCAGAATCTTCATTAGTAGCGGAGGTTAAGGAAAAGCAAGATAGTGATCCGATATTTCTTCAAGTGAAGGGTGCAGTTCATTAGCAGAGAGTTGAGGTTTTTCCCCAAGAAGGAGATGGTGTGCTTCGGGGTCGATTATGTGTTCCTAAGGTGGGTGAGTTGAGATATCAGATTCTTGCAGAAGCCCATAATTCCAGGTATTCTATTCATCCAGGTGCCACTAAGATATACCATGATATACGATAAGCCTTTTGGTAGAATGGTATGAAAAGGGATATATCAGATTTTGTGGCTAAGTGCCCTAATTGCCAGCAGGTGAAGGTAGAACATCAAAAACTAGGAGGTATGACCCAAGAGATTAACATTCCTACATGGAAGTGGGAAGTGATCAACATGGACTTCATCACAAGTTTACCTCGTACTCACAGACAACATGTCTCCATTTGGATGATAGTTGACAGAGTTACTTAGTCCGCCCACTTTTTGCTGTCAAGACTATAGATTTAGTGGAGGTCTATTCTAAGCTTTACATTAATGAGATAGTTAAGTTGCATGGGTTCCTTTCTCTATCATCTCAGATAGAGGTCCTCAGTTTACCTCTCATTTCTGGAACTCATTTCAGAAAGGTCTTGGTACTTAGATTAATCTTAGCACATCATTTCATCCACAAACGGATGGTGAGGCAAAACATACCATTCAGAACTTAGAGGACATGTTGAGAGCTTGCATGATCCATTTCAAGGGTAGTTGGAATGATCACCTTCCTCTTATAGAGTTCGGCTATAATAATAGTTACCATTCCAACATTCAGATGTCCCCTTATGATGCATTCAATGGGCGTAGATGTAGATCTCCAGTTGGTTAGTTTGAAGTAGGTGAAGAAGCCTTGATAGGACCAGATTCGGTTCATGATGCCATGTAAAAAGTTTAGCTCATTAGAGATAGATTTAAGACAACTCAGAGTCGCCAGAAGTCCTATGCAGATGTAAGGAGAAGGGACTTGGAGTGTCAATTTGATGATTGGGTTTTCCTGAAAGTTTCACCTATGAAGGGGGTGATGAGATTTGGCAAAAAAGGGAAGCTCAGTCTTAGATATGTAGGCCTTTACAAGATCTTGAAAAGAGTTGGTAAATTGGCTTATGAGTTAGAGTTTTCAGCAGAACTAGTAGCAGTGCATCTGGTCTTTCACATCTCGTTGTTGAAAAAGTGTGAGGGTGATCCAATATCTATAGTACAATTGGAAAGTGCAGCTGTAAATGATAGTCTCACTCATGAGGATGTGCTAGTTGAGATTCTTGATTATCAGGTTCGAAGGCGGAGAAACAAAGAAGTCACTTTTCAGTTAAGGTTTTGTGGAAGAGTCAATCTGTAGAGGAGCTACTTGGGAAGCAGATGCAGCCATGAAGGCCAAGTATCCTCAGCTCTTTCTTCCAATTCCATTCCAGCTTGAGGTAATAGTTCCTCTCTAGTCTTTCAATTACTCATACATAGATTTAGTCTTAGTATCATGTTCCTTCAGTTTATACTTGCATTTTCAGCGTATTTGTATGTTCTTGAAACTTAGTTTAGTTAGAAATCAGTTTCTAGTAATTAGTGGTAGGATTTGTAGGTCTTTCCCTCCATATCCAGCTAGTTTAGAATTCACTCAAGGACGAATGTTCCCAAGGGGGAGATATTGTAACACCTGGGAAACTAAACTTAGAAAATGTAGCAGAAAAATACCAGAACCAGTGAACCACTATAGGGTTCACGGATCGTGAGAGGGACCACGATTCGTCGACCTGCCCGTGAACTCAATACCTTTCCAGCGGAGGTGGACCACAGATCCCTTCACGGGCCGTGGACCACCTCACGGACCATACTGATGCTCATGGGAGCCAGGTAGAATCCACCAGGCCCAGACATCAGACCACCGGACCCTTCACGGGCGGTGGTCCTGACGACGGACCGTGGTGGCGCCCGTGAAAGCTTGTCCCAGAAACTAGCAACTACAGGACCAAGGACCACGACTAGCGTGATGGTCTGTGGTCCCTTTCACGGCCCGTCGGAATGGCTGTGGTCAGCTGCATCAGACTTTTAAGTCAGGGGTCGTTTGGTATTTTCCATATGCGTTGGACCCCTAAACTATGCTGTTTAACCAATAAACTACGTAGTTTTGATCAGTTTTAGCCTAGTGACTTAATTAGAACTTACTGTAATCGATCATTCACCAAAAACTCATCGATCTTAGAGCAAAACAGAGGGAGAAAGTCGAGCAACCCTTCAAAAAAATGCAGCAAGATTTTCTTTACTTCCAGCGCCGAAATCGAAAGATTTCTCTGTGAATTTCGTCACCAGGTATGTGGGATTTCACTAGTAGGTTCCTTTCACCCATTGGGTCGCTAGAATTCAGTCAGATTCTTGATTCTCAATATCATGTTCAGACCTAGGGTTTCTCAAACATTGTAAAATTGTTGTGAATTAGTTGTTATAGTATCCTTATCAGATTATCATGTCTTAGTATTGTTTTTGCTTAGATTCTTGCATAAACTCAGAACCCTAGTTGTGTAGTCCTTTTACTTCATGAATTACCTTAGCTAGGATAGATAAACATATATACATGCCTCAGTTTTCAAATGTCTCATTATCGTTAATTAGTGTTGCATTTTCAGATTTGCATGTCAGATTATTGACCTATCCAGTTACTTCAGTTTTGTTATAATTTACACATATTCAGTTAGGAGTAGGCTTTATACCGAGTTGGACTATGGTCAGTCACCCTCATAGTCCCAGAACTTCGTGCCCCTGTAGGTTTATAAGTCCCCTCTGTAGGCATTAGGTTTAGTGATTACACCAATCATGCCTTTATACCTCGGGCATGGTATATTGGGTCCTCTCGAGGGGGTGTATACATCTAACTCCACGTAAAGCTCACGTTGTTTTATGTCGGTTATTAGTAGCTCCCATAGTCATATTCTAGTGCATTGACCAGGTTACCAGTTATAGTTCGGTATTCAGTTTCAACATGTATAAACTTGGTCATTGCATTCAGTTAGTTCATGTTTAGTATTTTCAGTATAGTATCATGCTTATCTTATATCATTGCTTAGTTTTATGCTTTGTTCAGTTATGTGTATTGTTTAACTTTATTCTGTCCTGCATGCTCAGTACCTTTCAAGTACCGACGCTTACTCTGCGCTACAACTTCCTCGTGATGTAGGTTCAGGTCCTCAACATTTAGATCACGCATAAATCGGTTATTGATCTTCAGCTCAACAATATCAGTCGTGAGTCTTCATTCTCTGAGGACGACGTACATGTTTGTTTTACTTTCAGTCTTTAGTTTCAGTCTTTGCTAGATTTAGCTGGGGTATGTCCAATCATCTCTAGTCAGTTAGAGGCTTTATTTCATATATAGTTAGATTCAGTTTTAGCTTTGGTGTTTGCTATTTCAGTTGTCATTAAACTCACAGATTATTTATTTTACATAGTAATGGGTATTCCCCATTATTTTAGTTATATGATGATTTAAGCTTCTGCACAATACTTTCTTACTTTAGTTTATCTAGTATGCTTATGATATATATGCCAGCTCAGGGTTAGCTTGGGGTCACTCGTGTTCCTAGGTCCCGTGTTTACGCCCTAGGGGTAGCTTCGGGGTGTGACATTTACTATGCAATGAAAATGAACTATCGAAGGAGGGATTCTTAATATATAATAATACAAGTGATTGGAAGGAGAAATTTATGCTATTCAATGAAAATGAATGATCAAATGGGGTTAATGTTGAGTATATATCAATACAAGTGATTGAAACAATTTAAATTTCCTAATTAGGACAAGAAGTTAATTAATTTGCTCAATTTGTTTCAATTTATTTGTCTTATTTGTTCGATTCTCATAAATTAGAATTTTGAAGATTGACAAGATGCTTGCGTTAACCTAATATGATTAGGAAAAGGTGAATATGACGGTAAATATAGGCGCAACCATGTAGGAGTAGTTTAAAGTACTTCTAATTCGTATAAGGAATAGGAAACATGTCAAACATACCAAGTTCAAGTCAAAGAAGGAAGGGTCTGCCAGTCTATATAAAGAGAAGGGTTTTCTGTAAAAAGACTTGCCCACTTACAAAGTGAGGAACATGCAAAACATGATTAGAGATTGAGAGAATCTTGTATATATCTTGGAGTGGAGTGTTAGATAGATTGATAGTATTATTATTCATCTGATACTTTAGTTAATTATTTTAATTACAAGTGAGTTCTGAGTGTGGGTCGGTCTAACAAGTTGGTGCAACTTGTCGACCTTAGAAGACTTAAACCTTGGGTTTTCGTCTTGGGTATAGGAACTATAGTTTATAATTCCTTAGATTACAGAGGTATGTAATCGTTGTGTAGTTTAAAGATCTAACTAATAAAAGCGAAGTTGTGAACTACTGCGTTATTGACTTGCACAACTTATTTACTTCAAATTACTATATAATCAAGGAACATATAGTTAGTACATGTTCCATAATAGAATAACAGAGGTCATAATTCCAACAAATGGTATCAGAGTGAGGTTATCTTAATCAAGAGTCTAAAAACTCAAGAAAAGATCACTATGAATTCTGCACCTCCTAATGGACATGGCAAGGACAACGTATCAATAGACCACCCTTATTGTCACGACCCAAGTTAAGAACGTGACCGGCGCTAAGGGGGAGAATCTAAAGGTAGCCTTACCAAAATTCTACAAAAATTCAGGAAGAGTTTTCTTTGTTTCTAGGCCTATCCTGAATTTTCCTTGTTCAAAAAATCATAACCCAACTAATAAAAACTATAAGCCACGACATAATATCCATCAATGATTTGATTGTCATATAATAAAACCAATTCATCTCCAAATATGAAAAAGAAGTTCCAAGGTAGTCACTTGACTACAATACGTAAGACTAATCATGACTAAAATAAAAGGAATGACAAATGGAGTGACTCTAAGAGTTTTAAGAAAAACATAACAAACAAAGAGATCTCTTGCCACGCGAAGCAATGCAGGGCCACTAGATGCTACCAAATCACTCTTTAGTTAATGAAATCCTCCTTAATACCACCTAAGCTCTCTGTAAAAACAATTAGCGAGGAGTGAGACACTAGATCAGTGAGTAATAATACTTAAGCACAACCATTTTAATGAGGGACAAGTTAGAAAACATGCTAGTATAATAATCATAATGATGAAATAATACTCTTTTAGGAAACATAACAATATTCAATCATATGTGTCTCATACAAGCAACATCAAAGTAAATACTTAACAGTAAACTCAGAAAAACATTTTCATATCAAAGCTTATAGCTGGGAGATTTCCAAGGATGAATCATGTAATCAATGTTGTAATACCCCGGAAACTAGTAAGTTGAACTAGAGGGTTCTAGAGCTTTTTGTAAGGGTTTTGGAGTGCGTTATTAGATTAAAAATCACAGAAATAATTCATGTACTTAGAATGGAGGTTTAAGGGTTAGGTCGTCAAGGTACGACCCCCAAGGACCACCCAAGGGGTCCTTGAGGAGAACCCTTAAAACAACCCAAAAGCTGTCAAAAATAGATTAGTCTATGGATGGGCACCCACGAGCCGTGGGTGGACCTACGCCCCGTAGGTGGGGGTCGTGGGTCAAGGCTTGAACTCCCCTGATCTCCCTAGTTTCAGTAAGGAACTACGAGCCAAATAGTATGGCCCGTCAACCCACCCACGGTCCGTGGGTGGGGGTTCCGTAGGTCCAAACAATTTTTAAGATTTTAGTTTTAGTTAGGGGTTTAGGGAATTAATTAAGTAATTAGTTAGGGGTTAGGGAGGTCGGTTAATGAGTTATTAAACCACCTATAAATACCTAATAAGACACTAAAGTAACTCAATTAATTCATTCATCTAAGAACACACTTTCTCTCAAGAAATTCTCTCTCTAGAAGCAAAGAAGAAGAATAAGAAGAAGAAGAAGAAGAAGAAGAAGAAGAAGAAGAAGAAGAAGAAGAAGAAGAAGAAGAAGAGAAGGAGTCTAGGTCCAAATTCACCATTGAAGAAAGCTTTATTTAGGGCTTTGGATCAAGGTATGTTAGATTAATCATCTATAGGTTCTTCCACCCATAGAGCCCCTTAGTTTTCCCCCCAATTGTGAAGTCAAAAACCCAATCTTGCTAGGGTTTGCTTCTACATTGTGGGTAGGGCTTAGGTATGATTTCAATCTAGTGGACAATACCTAATTATGATTGTATTAACATTGAATTGTGATAGTATGATGAATTCATGTGAATTCTATGGTAAACCCTAGTATATATGATTAATGTGATATCTTGTGGGTTTTTGCCATTAGAGGTGAAATTGAAGGTTTATAGGTGATCTTCTTAAACCAATGTCATGTGTACTAATTGTTCAATATTAGGAATACCTAGACATGAATTGAACTAGACTCTATACTACATGATTGATCTTGAATTGTAAAGTTGGAATTGAACCTTTAGGATGAATTGTGGCTAGGATCACCTAGTAATGAAGAATATGATTGAATGCCTTGTAATCTAGAATTATAATATGTTTCTATGATGTAGAGTTATTGAGATTTAAGACTCATAGTTGTGAATGTTGATCACTAGGGCTTTAGAGTGAAGCTAATATGATTAACTATAGTTGCTAAGGCTTTGAGAGTAAAATCTACAGATGAATACAAAGCCAATGAATAG
>JAJOOH010018261.1:0-20480 GCA_029582605.1 Solanum gracilifrons
ATATATTAAATAGTGACAATCCTTGCCTTCTACACGATTTTATTTTTTTTATATTTTGACACCACTTACGCAAACTTCTAACTCCACTACTACCGGTGCGCACAAATACTCAGGTAAAGACTGTGACAATGGCTATGATTTATCCTATTATTTCAAAAAAAAAGAAAAAGTTGGGCGGTTTAGCATGAGCCAAACGTTATTTAGAAAACAAATTAAATAAATAAACTATCTTGTGTAAGTGGGCGGCTTAACAAACCCTAGCCACTTCATTAATGAATATATATAATATGTATGGAATAAGATAAAGTTTTATTTGTAGGAATATTTTGGTTCAAGAAATTGGAGGACATCTTTGGAAAAATCCAACATCAATATTCTTGTCTTAATTATATGGAATTTCAAGATAGAACTTTCTTATCTACTATATATTGTTTTGGGGAGTCCGATCCAAAATGGACATTCATTGGGCGCTACATACCAAAAAGAGATCCTTCTTCTTTTACCTTTGGAGTGAATTGACGGATTAAGTTTGTTTGTTAATTGTCACAGTTTCCCCACAAATGGATGAAATGTCTATTTTGATTTGTGTTTCTAAGGAAGGTCGTCCCTTTTGACATGTACTGCCCAAAAACTAACCGTTTTTAGAGCCAGACTCATTTTTGGATGAATATTCCCATATGTAGAATCAGTTGCAAATGAAAGATGTATCAAAGGAAAAAAAACGTAAATTTTCTTGTCACTCAAGAGATTGCCCCTAATTTCTTTACTGCGATAAATTTTATCACTCGATAATTATTGGTAATACGTTTTTTTTTGAAAAAAACAAACGAGAAAAAACAAGGTGCAAATTAGGCATTGCCTAATCATATATTAATATCAGCAAAAAATTTAGTATCGTTACGTTGGATATTTGTCCAAACTGTTGTTCATATTAATGTTGTTCATCTTGTATTCCTAAGATACTTAAAACAAAACTTTGAAGAACTTGGTAAGACACAATAAAGTTTAAGAACATTTTCACAACTAGAAAATTAAAACTAGTAGAGAAACTAGACTCAGAAACAATGTAGAAAAAATATACGAAATATTTTTCCTTAAAGAAGAATTGTTGTCAATCTGTGTTTAAAGAATCTTACTGATTCCAACAAACTTTGCAGAAACACGAAGTTACCAAAGTTTAATGAACCAGTGAAGAACAAAAGAACATAAATTAATTCACAAATTTAAAATATGTAACACATACCAGAATCTGGAAAAACAGAAAGAAGATCAAGCCCACTGAATGCACAGTGCCCCCTTAAGGAAATTATTCCCCTCTAGTATCCGAGGTTTGATTTGGAATATGTCCTCCCAGGATAGAATGATCTCAATCACCAATGTATTGATACCCAAAACGCTGGTGTCAGCGAGCCACTCAACGACAGTAAAGTACACTTAGAATACTAGTACTAGGTTTAGTAGTAGAAGAAGAAGTCCAGAAATTAGTTCTTTTAAAATGAGAGGAAATCCCTCAATTTATATAAAACAGAGGGTAGTGTGAAAAGGTTCTTATTGTGCCTTACCGGAAAGGTCACAAACCTTTGAAAAGTCATAATCTTTCGGAAAGGTCACCACCTTTCATAAAAGTCACAACTTTTGATAAAAGTCGCAACTTTTGATAAAAGTCACAACTCTTCATAATAGTCACAACTTTTCATCAAAGTCACAACTCATCATAAAAGTCGCAACTCTTCATTTTCCATTCACACCTTTTAAAACCCAACACAAATCACCTTAGAAAATGGATGAAATCAACACCCTTATACAACCAGTTTGGTTAAATGTCATTTTTCAACAAGTTTTTGACTTTATTGGGAAAATTCAAATTGTGTGAAGAATGAATCTTTTCTTTGTTTCTCACCCAAATTACCAAGATAATGTTGGGCTATAGCACATGTTCCAGTCAAAGGTCCATGGCCTAATCCTATTTGGAAATGGATTGGAATTATTTTCCTTATTTATTTCTAATTCTATTGGGAAAAAGATTGGAATAATAATTTTATTTGGAGTTGGTTTTGGCTTTATAACGAAAAGCACAACTCTATAATATAGTTTGGTCTTGAGAGAATAATAAATTGTTCATTAGTATTGTTTTTGAAGGACATTAGGACTAGAGCTGTCAAAAAGGGCCCGCCTAGCCCCATCGGGCCCAAGCCTCGTGGACCAAGGAATTTGAAAAGCTAGGGCGGGCCGGCCCTTCATTTGGTAGAGCCTGAAAATGCTCAACCTAACCCAACCCTATAAGGGCCGAGGGCTGGGGCGGGCCAGCCCTTTTTTTTCAAACTTGTAATTCTATAACATCAAGAAAATGAAAAGATTTTCAAATCAAATATGGCAAACAATGGTGTTGTTTTAATAACACTAGCAAAAATTTAGTGTAATTAGCATGTATCTCGCATACCAAATATGCGAGTGAGATAAGAGAGTGACAAGCAAGATGGGAGGGAGGCGAGGGAGCGAGATTTGTATATGTATCTTAGATACATGCGAATCTACTTTGATAGAGTGCATCTAGAACAAATTAACCCAATTTTGAGTCATATATTCTGAGATACATGTATCTGGGTACGAAGATTCATAATATTACAACATATGTGTATTCAAATAATTAGATTATATACTAGTGAGATTATTGTAAATTACTCTTGAATAAAAAGTTTTACCCCATGGGCCGATCCCGGCCCAGCCTTGATCAAGCCTCAAGGGCCAAGGGCTTATAAGGGAAGGATTTATGGGCCCTAGTTTTAAATGGGCTTGAATAGTCATATCCCAACCCTATCCCAATAGTGGGTAGGGTTGGGCCGGCTCCATGGGCTAAGCCCATTTTGACGGCTCTAATCAGGACATAAGAGAGGTTTTTTAGAGTGGTTTCAACAAGAGAGAAGAGAGAAGAAAAATGGCTCTTTTGTTGCAGTCTTTTTCTCCACCAACAACCTTCAGATCGCTTTTCCTGATTAAATAACCGTTGGATCGGGCTGAAATTTGGATCGAGTATTTCTAACATCTTGGTGGTTGATTTGAACAGTGTAGATCGGATCTTGTTTTAGGTCCCGAACAACAGCTGCGTTTGGGTGGTGTTTCTTTCTATTTATCTTTTGTTGGTGTAGCTATTGTTTGTTCTCTTTTGGCACTTATTATGTAGCCATTAGAAGAATATTTGTAACCCTCTTACTATTATAGTGAAGTAATTCGGATCTTGTCGATTCCGTGGTGGTTACCTTCAGTTTGAAGGATTTTTCCACGTTAAACTTGGTTTCTTTATTTTAGATTTTTTTTTCATCATTTCGTCATAACAGATAAACCGTCAGGCTAGTTAGTTCTCTAAAACAGTGCAAAAATTTGTAATTATATATAATATTTCTTCTGGGAAATATTAATGAGACGGATGATAATATGAAAATTGACTTTAGAGCGATGAATGGTTATGTTAATGATGATCATATAGTCGAAGTCAATGTTCACATTCTTGTATCCATTAGTCAAGCACCAGTGAACAGGGACCGAGCTATAGTCATTGAACACTCTTTGTTGGAAAAATTATAGTTAATAGTTCAAAGGACGACTTTTTTTTCTTCAAAATAAAAGGGTCCAATTAAAATTGCTGCCCCAGCAGCGATCTTTTCAAAGAAAAAAATTAAAATTAAAATCCCTGCACTAGCAGCAATTTTTTCAAAAAAACTCTTCTTCTTTTTTAATTAGAATCGCTGCTCCAGCAGCAATTTCTTAAATTTTTTAATTTATTTATTATACGTCAATGGCACAAATATGTTTTAAATAAAGAATCTTGCCACAGTTTACATTGCATTTTAACTTATTTCTTTACAAGCAGCTTTGGATTGGTGAAGAGTCACGACTTGCCTTGCAAAGTTGAAGCTTAAAAGTCGATGCTCCAGCAGCGATTTCAAAAATTATTTTTTTTAAAGAAATTGAGTAGCGATTTAAATCTAATTATATAAATTTTTTTTGACAAAATCGTTACTGGGGTAGTGATTTTAATTGATTTTTTTTTAACAGAGTTTGGAAGAGTTAATAATGTGAAAGGATATTGCTCCCTCAGGACTCATGAGCGATTTTGCCCTTTTATCTTAAAATAAATTGATATGCCGTTTATGCAAGTCCTTTTGACTTCGAACTCGGAAAAATTATGTTATATACATGTCAAATTTTACTTTATATTGGTAAATATAGTATTTTGAATAACCTTAGAATCAGTGGAGACCTATGGTGCAGTGGCAAAGACACAAAGGTATGCTCAAAACTTATATGGTGTCAGGTTCGCTAATGATGTAATGACCTGCATGGTCGTTTTGTATTTTTTGAACTGATCGTATTTCAAGTTTAACATATTTCGTAGCTTTAATTATGTTTGTTCATCACTTGTAGGTATGGCTAGAGTGATTTATCGAGGTGATGTTAAAAGTTTGATTAATTGAATACCTGAACTGATAATTATTAATTTTTTTTAAAAAAAAGAGAGTATTGTTTGTGATGTGTATTATTAGAAAAGACGTAGAGAGAGTTATATTTCATTGGTAACCCTGTGGTCTGTGAAAATTCCAACAATAGATGCGGAGTTAAAGGTTCTCGTCTTTAATCGGTGGAAAATATTATATTAGCCTGAACTCTTCTATTAACAACATGCATGAGCCAAACGTTGTTTAGAAAACAAATAAATAAACCATTTTGTTTAACAAACACTTACCACTTCATTCATCAAAATATACATTCCCTCCGTTGCATTTTATATGAGTTAGTTTGACTCGACATAGAGTTTAAGAAAGAAAAAAAGACTTTTGAAATTTGTGGTCTAAAATAAGTGATAGATATTTGTGTGCCTATAAGTCATTTCATTAAGGATAAAATGAATATTTTAAAATTAAATTGTTACTTAATATATAAATGTATCACTCTTCTTGGGACTAACTAAAATGGAAAGTTGTCATATAAACTGGGACATAAAGATAGGGACGAAAACAAGTAGCAACATTCAAGTTATCTTCAAGCTGTGTGTTATTCTAAGTTTTGATGATTTGACAAACAAAGGGATCTTGTTATGGGACTGGATCCCTTGTGCCAATATGTATACAAATGACAGGCTGGAAAAAGTACAAAAGTTAGGTGAGGTTGGTGCACAGTCTCCAAGCGTGATAGAATCCTCGGCCAATAGCATGGCCTCGAAGGTTGTGTCTATCCTTCTTAAGGTTATCCTCAATAGACACAACCTTAGTTTTTGCATTGAGAATATTCTCAAGAACACAAGCAAAAACCACTCCTTTCAAGAAGTATTCTCCTCAAGAGCAACATGGACCTGATAGAGCTGCATGTGTCTTAGTTGTCTTAGGTTTCTGTGCTTATAGTGTAAATCTATTCATGTATAAAGGAATTAGATCTTTGTTCTGTTCATCTAAAAGTCTAAGTCAGTTAAGGTTAACTGATTTAGTGGGCAGTGTTGTATCTGCTTAGTTGAATTCTAAATCATCTAGAGTTAGGTAGTTTAGTGGGCAGTATTGTATATGCTTAGTTGAAGTCTAAGTTATCTAGAGTTAGGTGGCTCAGTGGCAATAGAGTTATTGCTTAGTTGCTTTCTTTGTAGTATAGTTGCTACATTGAGGGGGAAGGGATTTAGAGGTAAATTCCTAGGTTGCAGCTATTGTAATTTAAATTGTTGCTCCGTTTGAGTGAAATGGAGTTGGATTGAAAGCATGTGAGGACAGGTCGTGGTTTTTACCGCCCTTGAGCAAGGGGGTTTCCATGTAAACTGCTTGTGTTGTTTTCCTTAGTGTTTACGCTTTCATTACTGTTCTTACTGTGTCAAGGGACCTGGTCTGTTGACTGATAGTGGACGCATACATCTTACCTCTGTGTATGTTTGAGCTGAAAGAGTGACGAGGGAAAATGGTATTAGGAAATGGATTTAATGGGTTAGTTGGGTCGGGTAAACACTTTAAGTTGGGTATAGGAATTCTATTGAGAAGAACTTTTAATTGGTGAAAACATATAATATGGTGTAATCATTTAAAATTTATTAAATATGAATTTATAAATGGTTCAGATTATATTAAATTCATGACTATATTAGTTCAAATAAATATTATGGATTAATATAATTGGATTAACTATTTAAGTCCAATAAATATGGATTTAATTAAAGCCCAAATTAATTTATTTGAACTATAATAGATGAGCCTAATTTACTAAGCTCAATTTCTTTCATTCTAGAGGTCCAGTTTGATGCCACATATCGAATGACATGGCATGTCAATTTAAACAAAGAAGTTAATATGATTATGTCATGTGTCAAAATGACAAGCTCAGTTCGCTAAAGCCCAATATGTTATGTCAATTAAACATGATTGACCGCAGGCAAGTCTGTTCTTATCACAATTCCTCTATTTAACAATTATAAATAGGTGGATGTGATAGATCAATTCTTGCAATGTATGACTTGACATACATATGAGAAGACTTGGTGGAGACTTCATACTTATCTTTGATGGTCCCTTCGATGAACTCTTTCAAACTATCGAGTGAGATCATTCCATAAAAACAAACTAGCATCTCCTTGACCGGCGGTGCTTGCTTCACAAGATTTTTCCATCAAGAGAAACTAATATCTCCTTGACAGGCGGTGCTTGCCTCACAAGATTTTTGATCTTTTGAACTTTAACACTCTTTCCACGAATATGACTGGCTTCTCTATCGAAAAGTCTTTCCATCTTATCCATTAACTTATCAATTCGAGACTCTTTGTGGTATATATGTGTTGGCCATTTAACCGCCTGTAGCCTGAATAACCTCTACCTCCACCCTGCGGAGTTGGAACACCCCTACTCGTAGTCCTACCACCTATATCGATCTAAGCTCTACCTCGGCTCCTGGACGGAGGCATTGAATCGCTAGCTGGAGCAACTGAATATTAACGGTAAGGTGCTGAATGAGTTTGTACAACACATTGTGGCATCATATGACCTGGATCCCTACAAGTGTAGCAAGATCTCAATGTAGATAACTAATGTTGTGAGCTCGATGAACTACCATGGACACCTCAGCCAGAACCATAAAAACGTCGGGCTGACTACCCACTCTCAACTGCTGGCATAGAAGCATGAACCAACCCATGACACTGGAATTAACCACTACACCCATGCGAACCTCTACCTCCATATGAGGCACCAAAAAATTGACCAGAAGAATGGGCCCTCTCGGGCTCCCCAAACTCCTTTAAGACAATCAATTTTGCCTCATTGGCGGTGCTCACAATGTACTGGTAGAAAGCCCCCTCTCTAGCTGCCTTGAACACATAAGATCTGAGAGAGAAAGTCAACCCTCTCACAAACCGGCGAACTCTCTCAGCCTCATCCATAAAAATAGTCAAAGCATGCCTAGAGAGCTAACAGAAATGGGCCTCATACTCGGTAATAAATTAACTTCCCTAAACCAAGCTCTCAAATCTCAGATGACTCTCCTCTCTCATGCTCCAAGTAATGAAGCGTTTCTCTAAAGCACCATAAAATACATCTCACTCTTCCCGAGAAGATCAAACTAGTTTAGAGCTCACAAAAGTCCTCCACCACTCTCTGGTGTGACCACGAAAAGTTGAAGTGCAACAAACTGGACACCACGAGTATCCCCCACACCCACTGTCTCAAGCATCTCATGACACAAAGTCAAAAACTCATGAGCATCCTCGCTCTTTCCACCCTAAAACTAGGGTGGTTTCATCTTCTAAAATCTCTAATAGCACTGCTGATCAGAGGCTGTCAAGATAACCTCGAGAGCAATCTGTGTACCAATAGTCGGTGCAGGAACCACTAGTGGCTGGCCCACCTGAACATGAACACCTAGAGCCTGTTACTGACCTGGGGTCTACGTCCCTAGAGAAAGGTTCTCTAACACACAAAGCATCATCAACAAGGTCTCCTGAAAAAACGGAGCTCCAAACAAAAGAAGAGCCTGGTCCGCAAAAACCTCAATTTGTAGCTCAGGAGAAGTCTCTCTAGCCATGCCTCTGGCTGGTGCCGCTCTACATGCACGAACTCTACTTGGTGCTACTCTATGATCACGACCACTAGCTCGGACCCTACCTCTACCCCTAGTTAGGGTCTCAACAATATCCTCGGGAATGCTTCCCCTCTACCACCTTAGGACTCAACTAGGGTTTTCATACACGTAAAATAAGAAACTATAAAAGGAGAATCTGAACAATGAAAACTTAGCTTTTGCGTCACTGAAATTGGGATTGATGGCAAGAACAAGAGGCGGCACAAAGAGCACATAACTGTAGAAGAAAAAAGTGCTAGAGTTAGGTTTTCTTTTTAAAGTTAGAATATTGTCAGTTTAGTTCAGAGTCATTATTTGGTGATAATTATTCTAAGATTGAAAATGAGTTGGTAAGTTGTTATAAGAAGTGTGCTTGACTTCTTGGAGAGTAGAGACAATGGCTATAGTTGATCGTTAGAGTTGAGATACTAGAGTTATTCTCTTAGATTATAGAGTTGTAATCTAAAATTGATCTTTGAAGTTTTAGTGAAAGTTTTTGAAATCTTGATAGAAGTAGGTCGTAGTTTTTCTTCCCTTGAGCAAGGAGGTTTTCCATGATAAATTTGTGTGTAGTTTATGTCATAATTACAAAGTCTTTTGTTAGTATTACAAGAACCAAGTTCTTGTATTTGTTAGGTGGTGTAAATTTCTTCAGTTGAGAAGAGTTTATTCTTTGTTACAAAATATACATAAATTTTTTTTGATAGATCAAGAATTTGAATATGGAGAATCTATCATTGAAGAAAATACGGAACAAGTTGAAGTTCAAGAGGGATTTTACTTTGGTTAGGTGGTTTAACGACGGTATCTTATTAATTTTAGATGTTGGATTTTTTTCTTTGCTTAGGAGTTGATAAAGATATGTCATACAACTTGAATATGGTATATCTTCCTGAATAACCTCAACATCTATCATGGCTGAAATATCAGCTTTAGTAAAGGGGCTTAGGTTGGCTATCCTACACAATTTAACACCTTTAGAAGTCTCCATATATTGCGAAGAGATCATCAAATATCTAAAAGATGATCATCCACTATACTCTAATATATTATTTAATTGGAGAGATCTAATCAAGCAGTTGGGGAAGCCTCTGGTGCAACATAACTATCGGGAAGAGAACAAAGTGGCAGATATCCTAGCTAAGGAGGGCACTAAGTTAAAGAAGACTAGAGGGTGTTTGGATTGACTTAAAAGTTAGTCAAACCTAATTTTAAGTTAGTTTTTGACTTCTGGAAGCGTTTGGAAAATATTAAAAATAACTTTAAAAAAGTCAAAAATGACTGAAAATAAGATGGGAAATGTTTGACAATATAAAAAATTACTTACAATGACTCAAAAAGCAAAAGTAGGTCTCCCGCTACTTTTTATTTTTTGACTTAAAAGTCATTCAAGTTTGACTTTTTATTTTTGATTTAAAAGTTACTGTTTTAAGTCAATCCAAACGGGCTTTAACTCTGTTTTGATATTGGCAGTTCCCCCTTTGTTTGCAGTAAAGTATCTGGAAGCAGACAAAGCTGAAACTCTTCTTGTTAGGCGTATAATGCCTAATAGTACTAATAATATATGTAATCAACCTCTACCCTCCTCCCTGCATGATAGCTGTACCATGCTCTTCCACTCTCTTGTACTAATGCATATTAAATTATAATATACTACTATCCTTTTGTACAAAAAATATTTAGTTCTTGTATTAACAATGAATTTTTATAAGAATTTAACTATTTAATATATTTTCGAGTGTTTCTCTGTATGAAACAATTAATATTATCCCTAGTATAAATCTTCGTACAATAACAAATGAAAATGGGATATTTGGAACTCTTTTATAATTGGCTTATCAAATATTGAAATGACCATTAACAACGGAAAACTTGGTCGTTAATTGTATTGGTGTTGAAACTATTAACATACCATAAACGAAAGCAGTTTTGATAGTTAAATTAGTATGTGTATGGAGTGAATATCCGGCTGCTAAAATGGACATATAACCATACTTTCAACACAATAGAAATCCAGTCGATAAATTTTAGGGTTAGGCTTTTTAACGATTGTTAACATTTAGCGTTAGGATTTGGACTTTTAATGGACAATTTTTCCATTACTAAAGAATTCTTCCTTTGTAGTAGTGTTAGTATATGTATGTACATTATATATTAGAATATTGAGTTATAGTGATATATATACGACAAGGGGTGCTGTTATTACATTAAGAATACAACACATACACACATATAACCATGATTTTGCTACAAAATCATACCAAGAGCAAAATCAGTACGAACTAGTATATATTATAAGCGATGCGCATTTGGCGTCGGTTAGAATAATTGGAGAGAGATATACCATTATGCACCTGAGCTGCCTCGTAGCTATTTAAAGCCACTGATGGTGTACTTGGAGCAGTGATAGCTTCTTTTTACTGAAGTATTCGTCAATTAGAGCAAAGCTTTCTGAGCCTTTTTTAGCAAGATCTCTCTGTACTGTGCTTCCATTTGTTTGGTAGTAGTAATGTTAATGAAGAAACTTTGTGGTGATGTTTTATGATGCAAAGGCCGATGGGGACAATGTCCTTTATATACAAGGCTGGCCAAGATTCTTGGGAGAGAAAAAAAAAAAAATTGCACTTTTGATTCTTCAATTTTAGGATAAAGTGTACTAGTTCCCTCAAAAATTTGATTCAAAAAATTGATAACTTGATACTATATATCACTTTAATATGTTTTTCTGTAATGCTTGAATATGACAACACGTTAATTTTAGTTTTCCACGTAACATACTTAAAACCACAAGATCAAAGAATATTTTAGTTCAAATAAATATTATGGATTAATATAATTTGATTAATTATTTAAATTCAATAAATATGGATTTAATTAAAATCCAAATTAATTGATTTGAGCTATCATAGATGCCACGTATCGTATGACATGGCATGTCAAGTTAAACAAATAAGTTAATAGAATTATGTCATGTGTCAAAATGATAAGTCCAGTTCGCTAAAGCCCAATATGCCATGTCACTTAAATATGATTAACCAGTGGCAAGTCTATTCTTACCACAACTCCTCTATTTAACAACTATAAATAGGTGAATGTTATAGATCAATTCTTATAGTATACGACTTGGCATACATATGAGAAGACTTGGTGGAGACTTCATGCTTATCTTTGATGGTCCTTCGATGAACTCTTTCAAACGATCGAGTGGGATCATTTCATCAAAAGAAACTAGCATCTCCTTGACAGGATGTGCTTGTTTCACAAGATTTTTTCATCAAGAGAAACTAGCATCTCCTTGACAGGCGATGCTTGCCTCACAGGATTTTCGATCTCTTGAACTTTAACACTCTTTCCACGCACAGGACTGGCTTCTCTATCTAAAAGTCTTTCCATACTATCCATCAACTTATCAATTCGGGACTCTTGGTGGTACATATGTGTTGTCAATCGAACTTAATTACTTTTATATACAAATCTTATTTTATATTAATGAGAATTAATTATATTTTGGACAAAGTGTGTCACCACATCCTTGAGTTTCTTTTTAAGTGTCTCAAAAAAGATGTGTCACTGCATTCTTAATTAATACAAATGTCTTTAATGATCCTAAAAGTTGATCTAATGTTAAAAGAAAACATTTTTCCATTATAAATAAAATCAAATAAAGTAAAATAAATCTAAGGTTCTAGGACACAATATAAAATTATGGCGTCATTTCGATATCTTTTTATTTTAATTACTTTTAAAATTAACATCAAAATTAAGAAATTTCTTTCTAACCCAACAAAGCAATGATCAGTTGGTAAAATAAATCTCTTTTTTGTTCAATACACTAACAATTACAATAAATCTTTTGAGCCTAATAATCTCTACTTTATCCTTATTGGCATCTAAATCAAGAAAAGAACACAACCACGACTCGTTCTTCTCAATCAAGGACTGGGTTCTTCGTTTTCAAGATCTAGTTAAAGATTCAAGCTAGTGTACCCTTCTTTCCTAATATGTGAGATTTCATAAATGGATATCCTGTAACCCATTGAGTCCCAAAGAAAACTCAGTTTTCCAGGTAATGATTTATATAAAAATGATGGTTCTTATGAATGCATGATCTTCATCACATTTCCCGTCTTTTCATGAACAATTTGATTACGTTACTTCATCCATAAATTCAGTTCTTCTAAATAATATTTTCATGAACCCTAAGAATATAATTTTTTTCATGACTTAAAATCATACAGTTTTCAGAATGCATATATCAGGTTATCAGTTTCATGATGCATATATGATGCTTTCAGATAAAGTGTCTACCAATTTAGTATCAAATCTTCTGTTGTATGAGTTATTCAGTTATAAGTTAAATTCAGTATATATCAGCATTTTCAGTTTATTAGTTTACATTCAGTTGGGGTGAATTTAGGGATGAAGGTTCACCCATCAATTAAGATTCAGACCATTACTAGCAAGCTCTAAGTTCTAAAACTACGTACCACTATAGGATTGTAATGAAGGATCATCTCTCATACCATGACCGGCATTTTAGTATTTTATAGACAATAGTTTAATGGTACCACATTAGCTCATATAAGCATTTATATCCTGGTAAATATATTGGGCATTTGATGAGGATTATACATCAAACTTGTCACGACCCGAGCCTACACCCTGGAAGTGGCCGGCACTCAATAACCATTGCTAGTCCCGAAGCGAACCCTCATCCTGACTGACTACAAGCGGAAAACTAACTCAAGCATACAAAGCTTAAAAATTGAATAAAATTTATGAAACTGAAATACAAAGGTTTAACTCAAATGAAAAACTCTGAATAAAATAATATATTCAACTCGCAATAAAATGGGCAATTAAGTCTTTAAAACATTTAATAAAATAAATGAATAATACAGACTTCTCAACTATATTGACTATTTATGAAGTCTCTAACTGTTAAAGATGGAAGTCGGGACAAGACACGACATCCTAACTAAACTGAAAAGTAAATGAAATCCTCCGAAAATAAGGAGGCTCACCAAAGCTAACTCGAACTCTCGGATGTATCAACGAATCTTCTGTTGATGATCCTGAACACCTGTGTCTTTATCATGAAAAGATGCAGGCCAAATGGCTCAGTACGTGGAATGCACGAGCATGTAAGAGGAATTCTAAAACATAAACATAAGCTTGAAACTTGATAAAAAGGAAACATACTTACCTCTTCTCAAACTTACTCAACTAAAGGAATACTCAAGGATACTCAAAACTACTCAAACTTACTCAACTCAAAAGAATTCAAGGATAAGATACTCAACTCAAAGATATGTTCTTCGACTCTGGGTACTCAACTCTGGATACTCAACTCAATAACTCAAAGATACTTCTCATCTCAAAACTGTTCGACTTATAATGTTCATGCAGAATTATGAGCATGAAATATTCAACTCAAGGACTCAAAGATACTTCTCAAAAGAAATTAGGAAATCAACACTTAAAGGCTTAGAACTTGAAGATACCACTTCTCTGAAGGATACTCAACTTACGAAGTTCATGCGAAATTATGGGGATGAAACAACTCGACTCTACGGTCTACATAACTATATCGAACTCATGTAGACGACTCTTCTTATTCTCTGACTTACTTCCTCAAAACTTAGTTCAATTCGATAGTTGATCTCAAAGGATTCACAATTGAACTCAAAGGCTTTTTTGAACTCTACTCTTAACTCTCTCTTGAATGTGAATTATGAATTCAAGAGTTATAGTTCATGATAAGAAAGATCTCATGATGACAAGGTAGACTCATGAATACATTATTCTCACTCTCATACTTACTTGCTCGAGTCTTGAAACAAGTTATTAGAATTTGTAGAAGACTCCTCAAAAAGACAAAAAGGGATTTTTTGAAAATGTTCGAAAGAACTCTCAAGACTTAACTCTCAACTCTACCTTGAATGTGATTTATGAATTCAAGGTTGTGGTTTGTGATAGGAAAGGTCTCATGATGTTTAGGAATGATTTTAGATAGCTAAACATGAGAAAAGAATGAAAACCAATATTTGAGAGTGGGTCCGCGATGCGAAGAGGCTTTTAAAATTTTGTTTCAAAAACAGCTTTTGAGGCAGAACACTTTGTGTCAGCTCCGTGACACGAAACAGAAATTCCCAAATCAGGGAACGTGCCCCGCGATGGGAAACCAACGTCAAATTGTGATCGACGAAATTTCTTCTTCATTTTCTAACCTCAATTCGCCTAAATTCGATTCTTTTCCTCAATCTCTCTTTAGAGTTAGATACCCAGCACATGTTCACTAGAATCTACCTCTAACCCCTCTATAAATCGACACATTAACCTCAAGAACTCCTCAATCGTAGCCCAATTCTAGAACGAAAGCAAATTCATGAATACATAACAAGAACATCAAAGCTTCAACTTTTAGAACGAATTTAAAGCTGAAATTTAACATGATTGACGTGTGGGTGAACAAACCCAACACTATTGGAGCTTACATACCTGAAAGAAACATCTTCTTGAAGCAACTTGAAGGAAAATTTTGAAAGATGAACCCTAGCCTTAGCGTTACTTTATTTTCTTGAGCGTAGAATCTTTGGAGTGAATGAAAGGGTTTGGATTTAAGAAAACTGATTTTCTACACGTTTAGGGCAATTTAGATGACCTCCTAAGGGTTTTTAGGACTAAAATACCCCTAAAGAAATAATTAAAATGAGCTGGGAGTCGGAATAATTTTTCACCAGGCAGTGAGGTCCGTGTTGGCTCTGCATCGCGGAGCTGGTGCCAGGGTTGCGCGACATTAGTAAATGTGTTATAACTTTTTACGCAGAGCTCGGAATTGAGCAAACTTGGTGGAGTTGGAAAGAGAAATCTAAGGGCTTTAACTTTCTATCTTGTAGCTAACCTAACTAGTTTTGTACTAGGAGTTATGGTCGTTTGAAGTTGACCCAAAACTTAAGAAAAACTTGGGAATGACTTGAATGAACTCTCTTAAATTCTTCTTGAAACTCAAGGTGCTATATCTAGTGACCTTAACACTTAGGAAAATTTTAATTCCTTGTAGAAATCTCACTCATTACGAAGAACAGTTCGAGCCTTAGCTTAATAATTTTCTGGGGTGTTACAAAACTCCATGTTGTAGCTCACATGGTTATATGTAGGTTTATAGTATGTCCCATAGTTCAATCTTAGATGTTGCATGACCTTGCCAGTTTTTTTAGTTACATGTTTTACCACTTGGTCATTGCATCATCTCATGTTATTCAGTACAACATTTCAGATTCAACATATCTATTTATTATGTTTATCATCCATATCCTACATACTCAGTACCTTCAAAGTACTGATAGCATACTCTCGCGCTATATTGTTTGATAATATAGGTTCAGATGTTCAGCACTCAGGCCACGATTAGTAAGACTTCAGATCAGCTTAGTAGTATTATTGGTGAGTCATCATCTATAGAGGACAACTTTAATATTCCATTCAGTTGTATTATTTCAGTTTTCATGCAGTATGAGTTAGCTAGGATCTCATACTCTCGCGCTATATTGTTTGATGATATAGGTTCAGACATTCAACACTCAGGCTATAGTTAGTAAGACTTCAGATCAGCATAGTAGTATTATTGGTGAGTCATCATCTATAGAGGACAACTTTTATATTCCATTCAGTTGTATTATTTCAGTTTTCACGCAGTTAGAGTTAGCTAGGAACTTGTCCTAACAATTCATCTTAATAGAGGCTTTCAAATGGCCACATTAGCTTCAACTTATGTTAATTTAGATAGTTGTTTTGAGTTTATTAAACCCATTTCAGATTTAGCTTCCACATCTGTATTTCAGCTCTATGTATGTATTTCTTATTGTCATGCTAGTCCATGTGTTAGCTTGGGATTACTCATAGCTCTAAGCATTGTATTACGACTAGGGGTAGTCTCGAATCATAACAGATGGCCTCCGACAGCTCCATCCAGGTGGAGCATGTTAGGACTCATATCTATTAGCCGTTTATGAATGTTAGAGAAGATGAGAGAGAAGATAATTTTTAATTAATCCTTCTTGCCGCAGTGGTTTGTCGCCTGAACGTGTTTTACTACTTGGCTTTGTGCAAAACACCTATCCGATGTGTGAGTGAAGTTGGTTCTCATAAAGGTACAAGTCATTCATCAAAACACAAAATATATAAGGAAGGTAGTCTAAGCATAGACGTCTAAGCCTAGAAACTTTTATGTAATGTAGCTTGATTTATTACGAAGTTAAAAAAATATGATAAGATTTTTTCCATGTTTTCAAAACTACATTTACAATAGTATACATTTGTAGACTTTTTGTCAAAAAAATGGTACCTAACTTTTTGTCAAATAAATTGTACCTACATTTGTAGACTTTTTGTCATTAAATATTTGTCAAATAAGAAAATGTTTCATTTTTTGTAAAACTGACCAAAAAGAAAAACAAAGAATACCATCCATAAACCTTTGTTGAAGATCACTCCTACTATTATATGTTGGGAATTATGGAAAAAATGGTGTGCGTGCAAATATGGAGGTCAAAGATATTTCCTGCACAACAGGATGAGCTATCAAGTTTTTTAGAATATCAAATTCGTTTTGGCAAAAACAGTTGGAAATTTGCAAGACGTCAATCATTGGCCAATTTTTTGTTACGCAGTGGAGAAACTTAGACCATATCAGAGATGAAAGTAAGTCATATGGAGTTCTCCACCAGTTATCTCTATAAAAATTAATACAGATAGTAGCTATTTGCATGAAACTGGACAGCCTGGCATTGGGGGAATTGTAAAAGATAGTCAGGGAGACTTGATCATGGCTTTCTCCATTTCTGTCAACTGTAATAATAGTAACATGGTTGAGTCTTTGGTAGCTAAGTTTGGTCTAAAATGGTGCTATCAACATGGGTACGCTGATTTTATTCTTGAACTTGATTAAATAATCATAGCCAAGATGCTAATCAACAACTCGGGCACAAATCTGAAGCTAAGACAAGTTATTGATACTATTAACACCATCAAGAGCAGAGTTGGAATTCAAGTAAACCATCGTTTTAGAGAAGGGAACCAACTTGCGGACTATTTGCCAAGGTGACTTCTTTCTCAGCCCAAAGCCTGTTGGAAAAAATGATAATCACATCCAGAATAATGTCCAAACTAAATAGCAATAGGAAGAGAGAACAACGACACCAAATATTAAAATGGGGTAAATATGATACCAGAATAAGTATTATTGATGAAAACTTGGTAGTGTCAAAAGACTACTACTCTTTTATAAGAAGCAACACTCTTTTATTTCTTACAACTCACAACAATATTACTTCCACACTATTTTCTCACAAACTAAGAAATAGCTTGTGGATTACTCTCTCTACTCTCTATTGTTTCTCTAAATTTTGGTGTGTATTGTTCAATTACTACTCTATTTATAGAGTTTTTGAACCTCTTGATTACATCATTAGTGATATAAATGTAGTAGCCAAATTCCATAAAAATTTTCTGCCAAACTCTACCAAAACTCTACTAAAATTTGACTACCAACTTTCGCAAATGTGACTACCAACTTTCACATTTGTGGCTGGCCAACTTTCACATTTGTGGCAATTAATTTCAACAAATATGGCTGTCAAATTAGTTGTTGCCATGATTTTATTCCCACAAAGCCTACTCACTCGGGACTTCGCTCGTCTTCCTAAACATGCTAAAGGATATTTTTCTTTTGGATAAATGGAAATTACCTAGCCTTAGTTGCAAATATGACAAATCCAATTTCTTTGTAAGCTAGCGTGTTTGCTCTTTTTGCTTAAACAGAAGGCACTATATTCTTTTGTAAGCCTTCTGGTGATTCTTGGGTGATTGCTTCACCTTTGGCTTTTGTGTTTTATTGAGGTCAGAACGAGCCCCCATCTGCTTCTTGTTTTTTTTGTTAATACAACATGATCCAGTTATAATCTGTGTAATTTATTTTTAAAAATGTCTTATAAATTAGAATATAAATTGGAATAGGAGAGTAATATATTTATGCATGTAATTAGTATATATGTGTACCTTATATACAAGAAGTGATTTTATTACATTGAATAAAAAGACAACACATACGTACATATAACCGTGGTTTTGCTACAAAATTATACCAAGAGCAAAACCAGGACTTACATGCATAGGTAGCATAATTGACTAATTTCTAAATAAAAGCAACACCAACTAGTAAGCCATGGGCATTTGGCGTCTCTTAGAATAATTGGCGAGACGTATTCCATCATGCAACTGAGCTGTCTCGTAGCTATTTAAAGCCACCACCGGTGGTGTTGGAGCAGTGATCATAGCTTCTCTTCCAGTCGGGGCAATCATCCGGTAAACGAGTGATTCCGGTGAAATGTAGCGATAGTTGCAGTTCTGGTGTGCCGCCACGGTGGTGGGAGGTCTATTAATCCTCTTTTTATCAAAGTATTCATCAATTATAGCAAAACCTTTCGAACCTATTTTATCAAGATCTCTCTGTGGTGCCATTTTGATTTTTTTTTTGTAGGGGTGTGATTGGGAAGAGAAGAAGTGTAGGGTAGTAATGTTTATGAAGAAACTATTTGGTGGTGCTTTTTGATGCAAAGGCCGATGGGGTAATTTTCCTTTATATAGAAAGAAAGGCTGGTCAAGTCTCTTGGGTTTCTCATAAAATTACAGTTTTGGTCCTTCAACTTCAGGATAAAGCATATTACTTCCTTTTTCTTTAGCTGAATAATTGAAGAACACGCTTTCTCAAACCAATTTGAAATGGGAAAGGAATTTTACTTACTAAGAAATGGGAATAGCATTGACTGTCCAATTCTTCTTTCGGTGGAAGCATCTAAGTCTAGTTTATTTACTAAAATGAAACATTTTAGAATTGGACTGTAAGTGAGCGGTTTAACAAACCCTTACCACTTCATAAATCAAAATATATGCTGTGGAAAAAGATGAAGTTTGATTTGCAAGAATATTTTAGTTCAAGAAATTGGCAGATATCTTTGGAAAAATCCACCATTAATATTCTCTTATCTACTTAGGGTGTAAAATTGGAGGATTGGGTTGAAATTGGAAATATTAGAATTAGTTGAAATAAAAATTCGGTTGGGTCTTGACCCGTCCAAGTTTTCTTTGAACTCAAATGAGTGAGAGAGACTTATAATATTCCATATTTTACTTGCTAACAAACTTTAGTTTTTCTTTAATGTTTAGTCACGTGATTAATACATGTTAGACTTATTTTAGCGTGATTTTGTACTTTTTTAATTATGATCATTTTCATTATAACTTATTACTTTGCAATATTTGTTTCACTGATTTTATGTGATTTCAGTATTATTTTTTATTGATTATTTTAGTGTTATCACACATCTCAAAGTTTGTGTTATTTTCATAAGAAACACCTTAGATAGTTGTATTTTGTTATAACTAAAGAAATATTTGAAGCACACAAGTTAATTATATGTTTTAATGAATACTTCATTAGAAAAAACCTAAAAAATTCCAAAAATTCCAGAAAAATCCGAATTTCATTAGTTTGATTCCGACACAAATGATTTGGTTGCTAGTTGAATAACCTGAACCAATCTTGTTCATGTCCACCCCTATTTCTTTGTTATAACTAAAGAAATATTTGAAGTACACAAGTTAATAACATGTTTGTAGGAATACTTCATCAGAAAAAACCTAAACAATCCAAAAAATTCAGAAAAATCCGAATTTCATTAGTTTGACTCCGACACAAATGATTTGGTTGATATTTGAATAACTTGAACCAATCTTGTTCATGTCCATCCCTATTTGGAAGTAGGAATCTGAGTCATTTATTTTAGGAAAAAGTCTCAAACAAGGGCGTAGGCACATGGTCAGGGTGTCCAATTAAACACTCTTCGTCGGAAAAAATATATCGTATATACAAGTAAAATAATATACAAAGTGATTAAATAACATATTTTTGGATACCCTTGACATAATAGTTTGTTGTAGCTCAGTGGTTTTATACTTTTTAATGGGTTTCAAACACCTTGAATGAGTTAGTGGTTTGTGTATTCGAATCTTACTCGCAACAATTTTTTTCTTTTTTCAAAAAACATTTTGTTGTGCAATTACTGAACACCCTTTGTGAAATTCTTGGCTCCGCCATTGCTCACATTACACCCAGAACACACAACTCACCCCTACACCCATATACAACATCCTACACAACAGGACACAGAGCAAAAACAAAAAAGAAGAAAAATGATCCTAAACACACACTACACATACGTACAAAAAATCAACATAAACAATAAAAACATTTTTTTTATTTCCTTCTTACAACTACACTACAACAATCAGCACCAAAAAAGAAAAGCCTTACTCTCCAATACAATACACATCTTCTATTC
>JAJOOH010018290.1:0-18670 GCA_029582605.1 Solanum gracilifrons
CCCCCCCCCCCCCCCCCCCCCCCCCCCCCCCCCCCCCCCCCCCCCCCCCCCCCCCCCCCCCCCCCCCCCCCCCCCCCCCCCCCCCCCCCAAGACCCCAATGCATTAACCAATGTTTTCCCCAAATCATTTTTTGTAAAAAATTAGGGTTGAAAAAATAGTTAAAGAGGAAAGAAAGAAGATGAAGGGGAGAAAAAACTAAAAATAAATAAATAATTAACTAGTTAAATACATGTGTCAAGTGTGTGTGTTTCACTACAAGGCACATATCTGGTTATGATGTTTTAAGAGGTTATATATTTCACTTTTAAAATGTTTAGGGAGGTAATAGGACCCCCGTAAAGTATGAATGTGTAGTTGAGAATCCAACCATAGATTAAGAGGCTTTTGGCCATTTTCTCTATAATATGCCTCATAGACCATAGTATGTTGAGTAAATAACTTAAAAGGTCACTCAACTTTGAGAATTTGTCTCATAAAGTCATTAAATTTTATTTTGTATCAATAAAATCACTCAACTTAGATCTTTATACCAATAAGATCACCCAATTAAAGTTATTATTTTAAAAAATTGACATAGCAAAATAAATCATTTTTTATGCCATGTAAATATAAATTCCACAAATAAATAAAATTAAAGAAAACTCATTCAAAAAAAGTTTATGAATAAACTTAATCCGTGAAATAATTTTATAATTTTATTATGTATTTACAATTTAAATGATGTTATTCTTTATGATATTATCCTTGACTTAATGACTGTAACAATCTTTTCATAAGATGTCAATTTTTTTAGGGCAAATTACAGAAATCACATACTTTTAAGGTAAAAATTACAATTTATTCCTTAAAAGTTTATAATGACAGAAATCCCTCAAACGGATACAATAATATAAGCACTGATACATTAATCTGATACGCGAGATACATTAATCGTTAAGTAAGATACATTACATTTTATACATGATACACTAATTTGATGATAATAAGTAAACTAAAATGTGGAATTTCTGTAATTTTTCCTACAGCAATTGTGAAGACTCTCTTCGGTATTGACTTTGATAACAGGATTCATTGTGCTGAAAGTGGTGAAGAAAGCACAGAAACAGAAACCGTCTATTCCCTTAAATGCCACATTTCGCAGGAAGTTAACCATTTGCACGAGGGTTTGAAACGTGGTCTGAAATCGGAACTGGAGAAGGCATCTCCTTCACTTGGACGCAGTGCAGTTTATGTGAAAGACTCCTGAATCAATGGTTTGCCAAGATACTTGACCATTCAGTTTGTCCCTTTTTTCTGGAAAAGGGAATCAAATCAGAAGGCAAAGATTTTACGGTAAGTGGATTACCCATTGTCGTTGGATGTATATGATCTTTGTTCGGATAACCTTCGCAAGAAACTGGAAGGTCCTCGCCAGGTTTTGAGGGATGCAGAAGGTAAGAAGGCTGGTTTAAAAACCAGTGCAAAAACTCCAGTCTCAACTGACAGAGACACTAAAATGACCGAGGCTGAGGAATCATCTAGTGGAAGTGGAGAAGCATCTAAATCTACATCCCAAGAAGGTGTTCTGCCTGAGAAGGAACACCAGTTGACTGGAATATATGATTTGGTGGCGGTGCTGACTCACAAGGGAAGAAGTGCCGACTCAGGGCATTATGTTGCCTGGGTCAAGCAAGAGAACGGAAAGTGGGTTCAATTCGATGATGACAATCCAATCCCGCAGCGAGAAGAGGACATCACTAAACTTTCAGGGGGTGGTGATTGGCATATAGCTTATATTTGCATGTACAAGGCCCGTGTTGTTCCCATATGATTTGAAGTCTTTGATTGGGTTGGTTTCACATATTGGACACTGATGTACTCGAGTTGGTCACATTATACATGATTATTCTGGTACTTTTACGTACATTTAGCATTGAGTTGCACTTGAACTGCCTTGGAAATTCAGCGGGAGAGCTTTTCAGACTTATTGAATGGTGGATTCAGGCAATATAGACTATTCCATCCGACTAAAAAAAATAAAAATATAAAAATAAATAAAAAACATTGCAAGTTATTAAGCCAATTATTTGTAAGGACAATTTTTACGGGTCCTTTTTTTTTGGGTAGAAAAACATCCATTATATATTTTTAAATTTGAATATATAGTAACACCATCATATAATTTTCACTAATTAAGTTTATCCTTGAATTTTTTTTGATGAGTTTTCTTTGATGTTTTTTATTTGTAGAGTTCATATTACATAGCATAATAACAATTTATTTTGCTATGTTAATTTTTAATAATAAATTTAGTTGAGTATATTATTGATATAAAAATCTAAGTTGAGTGATTTTATTGATATAAAAGTCTAAGTTGAGTGATTTTAATGATACAAAATAAAGTTCAATGACTTTACTAGATACATTCTCAAAGTTGAGTGATCTTTTGAGATACTAACTCTAGTATGTTACATTCAATTTGCGGAATATTATACCGGGAGCCTGCTAGAAAGGCTAAAAAAAGACATCGTAGTTGGTCACATATATGTATAAGATAAGATATGTTTGCATTGGCCTGAAAGCTTAATTCTGGACTTGGTCAACAAAAGTAGATTTTTTCCACGTTGAAAAGAACAATCCAACAGATAGTAAAGAGAAGAATCTATCAGTTGCCCCCAAATGAGAAGATAAAATAGCACATTAATTTGGAGATAAACTATTTGGATTGAGGAAAATCTAATTGTGTGGATTCTTTAGGCATAACTTTCTGTGAAGGACAAGGAAGATTTAAAAAAGATAGTATGAACAGACTTGAGAGATTTATTCGCACGGGATTTTCTTATATTGTTTGTATTGCTCTACCAATTACAACAATTATTCTCTTGTAAGTCTATGGAGTAGGGGTGAACATCAATGTTGGTTCGAGTTTTTTCAAAGAGAAAATTTTAGGAATAACAAGCATAATAATCATATTAGTGTTCTATAGCTACATTTTTGCTAATTGCGGTTGTCACGACCCAGGGGTACACCCTAGATGTAACATGGTGTGCAGCTGGATCATGAGAGGCCCCATACAAGCCACTTAGCAATCATAACATAAAAAATAAAACAAAAGAGATAAAGACAACATTTCAAGTCCAAATCATTTTTATAAAAGTAAAACGGAAGTTTAAAACACTTTTATCATTAGTCATCTAGTACAATAGAATGAAATTGGGTCTAGCACATACATCATGTCCAAAACTGAAAGTAAGAAAGAAACGAAAACAATGAGAATCTGTCCTCGAAGCATGAGGACTCACCAAAGCTCGAGAATCTCGCAAATCAACCTCTATCCACGAAACTGAGAACCCTGACGGTCGGACCCTACAAAGGGGAAATGTAGACAAGAGTATGCGTTAGTACAAAAAAATGTACAAAGTATGATAGCTATGCATAAAATATTTAAATCATGCTAAAGAGGGACATTTTCATAAGTATGCAATTATCAAGCTAAAACATGCATCTTGAGAGTTAGAAACCATAAGTCATAAAACCATTATCAATACAATTGAACATCATCTTAAAACATACTTACGATACTTCCTTGAAGTAACGTTGGTTCATCATAACTTTGCTTATTTGTGGGAAATGGCCTTAACCGACATATAAGACCATGTGAGCTATCAACATGGAATCCAATGTCTACCCCACACCGAAAAGGGGTGTCCTTCTTGCCAAGGAAGGACCATGAACTTCTAGCTATTGTGGATCCACTAGCTAATGTCTATCTAGACAATCATCCTATGGGGGCACATATGTAAGGGATAAGGAGATTGCTACTAGAAACTCGACCTCTACTAACATGAGAGCCTCCATCTCAGTATCCTCTCGGTGCTAAGCCTAATTCCCACGGAGTAGTCATTTTCTTAACTTGTTCTTATTATCCATGGAAGGGAACGTCATCTTGCCAATCCAAGCTAATTCATATGTCATCGATGGAAAGGTATCATTCAATAACCAATCCAAGCTAGGTAAAATGTCATCCATGGAAATGTACAATTATGTAACCAATCAAACTAGGTCTTATTAGAATAACTCCTCAGATCTTTGATTCATAGTTTAGTTGAGAAAACCTTTCAACCCTAAGAATCCTTTATATGAGAATGTCCTTTCACAAAATCATACTTTAATGTGTTTATAAGAAATCCTTTCAATAACACTACAACATCATCATCATTGATACTTCACTCTCTAAGCATCCTTAAAACATTTACATAAACCTCATAAGGTCATGCTTAATTCATAATCTCCTCTTTCATAATTCAAAACCCACATCACATCATCATAATTGAAAATATGGGATTTACATGGGTTCATGTGGGAATTATCACAAAATCATAGTATTTCATCAATTCATGCATAAGAGATCATAATTCAATCATTTAAATCAATAATCAAGAGAACCCATGACAATTGAAGAAAACCCTAACTCAATTGAGGATTTCTAACTTTGAAAATAGGATAATTTGGGAATTATGAATGGAAGGAATCCATGGATGAAAACTATCATACATTACTATCAAAGCCCAAAAACAATTGAAGAATGAAGGTTTGATCTTGAACCCTAGCTTGAATCTTCTTCAACCTTCTAGAGAGATAAATATCTTTGGGAGAGAAAGACTCAACTTCTTTTGGTGAATTGGAAGAGAATAAAGTGAATGAATTAACTTGGGTTAAAATCACTTATATTGGGGTCTTAGGCATGGGCAAAATGATATAGTAATATGATAAAATAATTAGAAAAAAACCCAATTGCCCCTAAAAACTGTCGACCCACTATCTACGAGCCTTGATCGACGGACCGTGGTTTGACTGACGGTCCGTCCTGCACGTCCGTCGTCTTCATTAGAGACTGAAATTTTGAGGTCATGACCTATGGAACCTCATCCATGGACCGTGGACCCTACGACGGTCCGTTGGTCCAGGTCGTGGTTCTAAGATTTTTGAGAATTTTTGGGTGACCAATCCACGGACCAGACCTATGGTTCGTGGTTCAGTCCACGGGCCGTGGTTGGCCTCTGTCGGATGGCACCAGGTATTCCTGAAAACAAAAAAAATTGTCCTTTCTCAAATCCGAGGTGTTACAACGCTCCATAGCCATTTTTTCATTTTCTATGGAGCCTTTGATCTGCATAAATTGCGAATTACATTAAATTTGTATACAATTTAAAAATAAACAAATTAACTAAAAAGGTGCTACTCTATTACCAAAAAGGAAAATAATCTCATAACTAACTGTAGCACCTTATAGCCAAGGAGGGAAGTTTATCATGTTTTGGAGTTCCAAGTGTTACCCACGAGGTCACCCACACAACATGGTTAGACCCACGCCCCGTAGGTCGGCAGCGTGGGTGGACACCAAGAGAAAACTGCCCAAGGAAGTGACCTACGGCAGGACCCATTCCTCGTGGATGGGTCCACGCCCCGTAGGTGGGATTCGTAGGTCAAGAGCCAACATCCAGGGTTGCAGACCCAAAACCACACCCAACTAGGATGGGCCGTCGGTCAACGTACACCCCGTGGTCGGGGTTTCGTGGATGGGGCAGTGAGGTCAGTTAGTGAGGACTTAATGGAACTTTCCAGAATTAAACTAAGAATTAAGTGATGTCATTTTAGTCTAATCTAGACTACCTATATAAGGTTTTAGACCTCTTAATTAAGTCATCGTAAATCATTATTTCAAGACCCCCAAAAGAAACCCAATTCCCTCTCAAATATCGTCTCTCTAGAAAGAAGAAAAATAAGAAGAAGAGGGTCAAGATAGGTCAAATCAAGACTCCATTGTATCAATCTTGGTAGGCTTTGTAATCAAGGTATGACATCTTATTCATTCATGTTTTCCTTTCATCTATGAATCCCCCATGTTTTCCCCAATTTAGAAAAAGAATTTCCCAAGTCAAACTAGGATTTCTTCTAATGTTATGGGTTATGATCCAATAGAGGGGATTATGATTGTTTATGGTTGTTTATGATGGAATGTCATGTTTAGTATGATTATACATGTATTCATGCTTAACCTATGATTCTAGGGTGAAAATGATGTAGTTGAGTTTTATGCCATGAAAGGGGAAATTAAGGGCTTAGATGTGATCATCTAGGATTGATGAATTACAACATAGATGACTTGAAATTGAAGTAAATAGATATGAATTTTCTTAAGAGTAAAACTTATAAACATGAATTGACTAAGATCAAGTATGTATGATGAACTATGAATGGTAAGGCTTGAGATTAGGATTTCCTTGAGGCATGAATGATGACTGATCATTGTTAGGGCTTTTAGAATAAAGCTTATATGTTGAATTATGATTGAGGCTTGAATGAGGACCTAAATGGTTTGCTTAGCATGTGTGGGATTATGGGGTCTTATCCATGCATTGCACAAGTTTGTCTTGAGGTTACTTATGAAGTATTTCTCTTATATTATGTTGAATCAGATGCATTGATTGTGCCTATGACTATGTTGTTACTTCTTATGCTTATAATCTATGTCTCATGTTAATGGCTCGATTATGGTATATGTCTTATGTTGACTAATGCCTACATTATGCTTATATTGATGATTTATGCTAGCCATCATATTTAGTACATGTTTGTACTAACGCATACTTTTGACTACATTCTTATCAAATGCAGGATCCGGCGATATTGACTTGCATCCTCGTGGCTAGGTTCATAGTAGAGCAAGGAGCAAAGATTTGGTAAGTCCTCATAGCATCGAGGACTTGATCACCCTTTCCTTTTTATGTCTTTATTTTATGTTAGAACAATTGTATGGTCTGTGTCCCTAAGACTATTCAAGTATTACATGGTTTGAAACTATGCTTAAGACTTCCGCTTTGTTTTTATGAGACTTATATTGCATTGGAAAAATGTTTTAAATTCCCGCACTATTTTCTATTATTTTATGTTATGATATGCTAAGAGTCTTGTATGAGGCTTTTCGTAGTCTTGTACGCCGTGTCACATCTAGGGGGTACCCCTGTGTCGTGACAAATTTGGTATTAGAGCACAAGGTTTAGAATGGATCTCGGATGTCTCAAACCACGTCTTGTTCATAAATGTGAAGTGTGCCACATTTATGAATGAGAGGCTATTGGATGTTTAGGAAACTTCACTTCTTCACTTCTCTAAGTCGTGTCATAGAGTTTAACTCTTTAGGTCTTTCTCCTAACCCGTGCTCGTTGGTTTTCAGGATATGACTACCAGAAGGGTTGTTAGAATGATGGAGGGAGACAATGCTAATCAAGAGGTTCCTCTCATGCTTCTCCTCAAGTTCCAATTGACCTATTGAATGATAATATAACTAATGCGGAGCTTAGGACGGCTTTCCAAGTGATGGCTCAAGCCATGACGACACAAGATAACAGAGAGGTGGTAGCCCCCGTGAATCCAAATGAGGGTACGGCGGCGTCAAGAGTGAGGGATTTTATGAGAATGAACCCTCCAAAATTTCATGGCTCCAAACTAGAGGAAAGACCCTCAAGAGTTTATAGATGAGATTTATAAGATGGTAGACATTATGGGAGTTACTTCAGCTGAGAAAGCGGAATTGGTTGCTTACCAACTCAAAGGGTTGCACATGTTTTGTTTAATCAATGAAAAGAGGCTAGGCCAAAAGGAATGGGTCCCATAGAGTGGGAGAGATTTGAAAATGCTTCTTTAGATAGGTTTTTCCCTCTAGATATGAGAGAGGCTTTGGTGCTTGACTTCATTAACCTTAGGCAAGGTAAGATAAGTGTTAAGGAATATGCATTGAGGTTCACCCAATTTTCTAAGCATGCTCCATCCCTAGTGGCCGACTCTAGGTCGAGGATGAGTAAGTTTGTGTCGGAACTGTCCGATTAGTAGAGAAAGAGTGTCGTACCACCATGCTCATTGGTGACATTGATATTGCTCGTCTTATGACTTATACCCAACAAATTGAGGAGGCGAAACTAAAGGGGAGAGCTAAGGATAAAAAGAGGTCTAGAAATGATGATGATGATGATTCCTCTCATGCAAGGTCCGATGGGCATGGTCGTTCTAAGAATCGACAAAGGTTTTTTGGACAAGATTACTCTAATACTTCTAAGTATAATGAGGATAGGGTGTCTAACCCTAGACCTCAAGGAATTAGTAGTGAGTCCCTATGGCCTACTTGTGCTAGATGTGGCAAAAGACATGAGGGTAGGTGTTTGGCCAATAGTGAGTGTTGTTTTATTTGTGGTGAGAGTTGCCACAAGATGAGAAACTGTCCAAAGATGAAGGCCAAGGGTAAGCAAGTTGTCTCTAGTGGTTCGGATGGGAATGCTCCAAAGAAGGATAGGTTATATTCCCTCCAAGCTAGAGGTTAACAAGAGTGTCCTTTAAATGTTGATTCTGGTATGTGCTTCATGATTTATTTAGATTCTGGTGTTGCTCATCTTTTATAACTTGATAGACTTGATATGATAGGTTTTGATGTTGTCTTTAATATGAATGTGATGCATTATTGCTATGTGTATTGAAGGTAGAACCCAACTTAGTCATGATGAGTTTTAGGGTATGTTGATAGATTTGATGAATAGGGTGTTTAAGTAATGCCTAGATGTGTTGGGTGAGTAGACTCCTCTAAAGAGTAGTAGTGTAATTCACCTTGGTTTATAATCCTCTTGTGTGAAGGATGAGAAATCTTAGTGATAACTTGTTCTGACCTTAGTATTAAAAGAAATGGTGCTTAGAAAGTCCGTACATGCTTACTCCCAAGGGGGAGATGGTGTGCCTAGATAGCAAGGTCGTCGAGTATTCTTAATGTTCATGTTTTGGGTTGTTAGAAATTCTCACCTTGAGAGGTGTAATGAGTTTGGGAGAGTTTAGTCCCTATTTTGTAAACCCATATGAGATCGTAGACCGACAAATTAAGAAATAGAAGAACAAGGAAGTTGTTCCATGAAAGTGTTAAAAAGTGATTTTCTTAGTGAGAGTTTTTATGTTGAGGGTGCTACTTGGGAGGCCGACGCCATTATGAAGTCATGTTAACCTCATATTTGCTTCTACTCCTCCTTTAGTTTGAGATGATGAGTTCCCCATGGTTTGTTCCTTGTGTGAAGTCATATGTGTTTTAGATGTTGCCATGATTTCCCTTATGTTGTGCATGTTCATGAAAAACTTGTGGTTTTGCAATAAAATGAGATGCATGATTGATTTTCCTCATGTTGTAGTGCATTGAGTATGAGTTGCCTATAGACTTCATGAGATGAGTTGTGAAACATGCCTTAGCTTGGAGATGAGAGATTTCTCCTTGGATGTATGTTATGAGTATAGATTGCATATTGTCTCCATGATATTGTGTTGAGCATTCTTTTAGCTTGGACAAGGTATTTCCTCTTTGAACATGAGTAATGTTAGAATATCATACATTTTGGGTAGTTAGATGTAGTCCATACCTTCCTTGTGATGCATTGAGCATGTGTAACTTAGAGTTGATTATTCCTCTTTGGTTATGTGCTTTTAGATGTGTTGCATGCATGATGAGTTGCTAGTCTAGAGTTGTGACCTTAAAAAGTGCCTAAAAATGTCATTCGAGGAAGAATGATCCCAAGGGAGAGATATTGTAATACCCCGTAGCCTAGGAGGGAAGTTTAGCATGTTTTGGAGTTCCAAGTGTCACCCACAAGGTCACCCACGCCACATGGTTAGACTCACGCCTCGTACGTGGGCAGCGTGGGTGGACACCAAGAGAAAAATGCCCAAGGCAGTGACCAACAGTAGGACCCACGACTCGTGGATGGGTCCACGCCCCGTAGGTGGGATCCGTACGTCAAGAGCCAACATCCAGGGTTGCAGATCCCAAACCATGACCAACCAGGATGGGCCGTAGGTCAACTTACTCCCCGTGATCGGGGTATCGTGGATGGGACAGTGAGGTCGGTTAGTAAGGACTTAATGGAACTTTCTGGAATTAATTAAGAATTAAGTTACGTCATTTTAGTCTAATTTAGACTACCAATATAAGGCGTTATACCTCTTAATTAAGTCATCCTAAATCATTATTTCAAGACCCACAAAAGAAACCCAATTCCCTCTCAAATATCCTCTCTCGAGAAAGAAAAAGAAGAGGAAAAAGAGGGTCAAGCTAGGTCACGTCAAGAGTCCATTGTATCAAGATTGGTAGGCTTTGTAATCAAGGTATGGTGTATTATTCACTCATGGATTCCTTTCATCCATGAAGCCCCCATGTTTTCCCCAATTTAGAACAAGAATTTCGCAAGTCAAACTAGGGTTTCGTCTAATGTTATGGGTTATGATCCAATAAAGTGGATTATGATTGTTTATTGTTGTTTATGCTGGAATTGCATGTTTTAGTATGTTTATACATGTATTCATGTTTAACCTATTATTCTAGAGTGAAATTGATGTAGTTGAGTTTTATGCCATGAAAGGGGAAATTGAGGGCTTAGATGTGATCTTCTAGGATTGATGAATTACAACATAGATGACTTGAAATTGAAGTAAATAGATATGAATTTGCCTAAGATTAAATCTTATAAACATAAATTGACTAAGATCAAGTATGTATGATGAACTATGAATGGTAAGGCTTGAGATTAGGATTTCCTTGAGACTAAGGCATGAATGATGAATGATCATTGTTAGGGCTTTTAGAATAAAGCTTATATGTTGAATTGTGACTAAGGCTTGAGAGTAAAATCTATGTTGTTGACTTGTATATGGTATTGTTGTGGAAGGACTTTACACACATGACCTATATTATGAATGTAAGAGATTATGTATACTCTTATGAAATCTTTGTAAATTCCTTAAGGACACTTTCAGAGTAAAGTGTTATTGACTATAATAATATGGTTGTCATGATTGAAAGGACATTCTCATGAACACATAATGAACATGATGTGAAATGTTTTCTCACATAATGAAGATTCTAGGTTGAAAGGTTTTCCCACCTAAATGAATCTAAGACTACATGTATACATGGACGGTGAAAGGTTTTCTCACGCATGATCTAATGAACTAAAGTATGTAAGAAATATGTTAGCTTGAAGTGGTGATGTGATATCCCTTCATGAATAGCTTGACTTGTTAAGATAAGACCATGCATGCTAGCTTGAGATAGTAGAACTCATGGATAGCCTTGGATTGAGAAATCGTACCTTTCCAATGTGGCTTGAACTAGCATAATAGAATGCTTGCATGATAGCTTGACTTGGTGAGGCCACACCATTTCATGATAGCTTGGATTGAGCAATAGTACCCTTCCTTGAGTAGCTTGGACTTGCATGAGAGTGTGATTTCCATGATAGCTTGGTCTAGCATAAGTAAAGTGATTTTCCTTGATAGCCTTGAATTGGTAAATCATAACCATTCATGAGTGATGATGTGTTATGGACTAGTAGAGATGTACTCATCCATGACTAATATAAATATGAGGGACAAGTCCCCAATCCAAGTAACATGTGTATGATGTAACAAGCTTACTTCAAGGAGGTATTATATGTATGTTTTTATAATAAGTTTACTTGTATGATGTATCCCTAGTTTGGATTGTAGCTTGAAAGGCCCTTCCAATATATGTATGACTAAAGGTGAATATTCCCTTGTCTATGAGATATAAACTAAGGATGAGATCAAAAGATGATGAATATGAATGAGAGACTAAATGGTTTACTTAGCATGGGTGGGATTATGGGGTCTTATCCATGTATTGCACAAGTTTGCCTGGAAGTTACTTATGAAGTGTTTCTCTTATGTTATGTTGAGTGAGATGCATTGATTGTGTCTATGACTATGTTGTTACTCCTTATGCTTATAACCTATGTATCATGTTGATGTCTCTTCTGATTATGGTATATATCTTATGTTGAGTAATGCCTGCATTATGTTTATGTTGATGATTTATGCTAGCCATCATATTTAGTACATGTTTGTACTAACTCATACTTTTTCCTACATTCTTATCAAATGTATGATCCGGTGGTATTGACTTCCATCCTCGTGGCTAGGTTTATAGTAGAGCAAGGAGCAAAGATTTGGTGAGTCCTCATAGCATCGAGGACTTGATCACCCTTTCCTTTTTATGTCTTTATTTTATGTTAGAACTATTGTATGGGTTGCATCCCTAATACTATTCAAATATTAGATGGTTTGAGACAATGTTAAAGACTTCCGCTTTGTTTTTACGAGACTTAGATTGTATTGGAAAAATGTTTTAAATTCTTGCACCATTTTCTATTATCTTATGTTATGATATGCTAAGAGTCTTGTATGAGGATTTTCAGAGTCTTGTACGATGTGTCACATCTAAGGGTACCCCTAGGTCATGACACTCGTGCACATTATATTTTAATTGGATTTGTTTTCTACAATGACATCTTTAGCAAGATGAACTCCAAATAGAATCAGTTTGAGTAATAGTTTGAGCAATACAAACATTATAGATCAATTTGATTTTCGAGTAAACAACAACTGGAAAATGTATTTAATGCTGAAAATTGCTTTGATTTGACTTTTTCTAAATGAAATTGTTGTTTATCTGGTGTTTTGAAATTCAAATCTGGTTTTAAACATCTATAAATTGATCTGATTATATATTACGATAATATTTTATAATTACAGTTCGAATTGTATATAGATTCAAACACATATGAGCGAAAATGTTGTTAGAATTCAAATCAGTTCGATATTTTGAAATCTACATATAGCTTTGATTTGAAATTTTCGAGACGAAATTGTATTTTATTACAGATTTGGTTTTTGAAATTCAGAAATTGTTTGGATTGTATATTATGACAGTGATCTATAATTTCATTTTGATTTGTATATTTTTTCTTATCAATTTGTATATATGAACGAACAGTGAATTGTATTTTGATTGTTAAATTGTTTATACGTTCAGGTGTAATGATATGAATCAATCAGTTTTGTATAAATTCATTTGAACAATTGAATGGTTTATATATGAAACGTCTTTTCTAGATTTATAAACATATACATTACATGTTCGTTTGTATCTCTTACAATTGCGTCTGTATATTTATGTGAATTTATATACGTATATGTTTTTTAAGTTACGCTTTGTCATATATATATCTATACTTTGTGTATAATATATGCTATATTTTGTACAAAATATATTTTACAAGTCAAAAGTATAGTACCGAGGCACTAATGTTGTCAAAAGCTTTTCAAGCACACAAAACTCTTGCAACTCATTTGATATTGCCATTCCTGCCTCAACATATAAGATTCCCATCTGTCGAAAAAAAATCAAAATAACATATATATATATATATACATAGTGTATACATCAATAATCACTTACATAAATTACTCATGAATAAATATAATTTGTTTTTTGATTTAGCCAAAGCTAGACAACCAGAATTGTAAAAATATAAATTAATGCATACATAAAGAATTAATAAGCATACTCTCAAATGACCAGCGCAAAGTATTACTTACAGAAATTGGTGATGAAATTTCTGCAATAAGGATAACTTGTTGGCCGGCAGGAGTCACCACCATGGGAGGAGCTGATGAGCTTGTTGAGGTTTTTTTTGACGCACGACTTAAAAGCATTGTTTTATTTTCTTTTGCCCTATTGTTCCAAATAATATATTTCGTAGGTTCTTTAAATGCAAATTAAAGCTAGAAATAATGATGAAATACCAGTAACAGTTGATGAATTCTAATGTTTGTGGGTAAGTAGGATCTATGCGTATTGTGGAATTGAACTTAGTCTGCAATGACAACCATGTGTAACGCATAGCTTGTATAACGTTTTGTAATTTTTTTAAATTATATTGGTAAAAAGTTCAATGCGTCTGTACCTTGTACCTTGATTAGTAGATATTACTCCTTTCGAGGATGACAGTAAGATCTGCATCTTTTTCCATTTTGGCTTCAATTTTATTTCCTTCTATTTCTCCAAAATCTACCCATAGAGTGAGGAGAAATTGATTTTTCCTGAAAGCGTGAGGAGAGAAGATTAAGTACCATACAATAACTAATGATCCGATCAAACAAACACAAAAAGTCCTTACTTATTCAAAATCTTTTCATAAAATGAGAAAATATAAGGTGAAATCTTAAACTTAATGATTGTCACAAATGGTAATTTCTCGACACTTATGATGACTACGACCTGTATGTTTTTGAAGACCACAACTGATGAGTCCACAAATTGGACTCATTTAGGGCTTTGTTTTGATACAAATAGTGTCCTCGAATGCTTATTTTGTCTCAATATCTGATGAAAACTCTTAAGTTTCAGGTATTTGAAGTTTTAGCGGAAGCATGGACGCTTAGGCGCAAAAAGGAACAAAAAGGCTAAAAAGGACGAAGAAGCTGAAGCCTGAGCTCCGCCAAGCACACTTGGCGAGTCGCCAAAGGGACAGATTCTGCCCTTTGTTCCAGTGCACGAAGCCCTAAAGGAAGAGGATCAAAAAGGCAATGAAAGGAGAAGTCGGCGCTTCGTCGAATAGTTCCGTGAAGCAGTACTATACCGGCCAATGGAACAGAACGTGAAAATGCTGAAGGCAAGCACAAAATGGCCGAGTCATTCAGCGACCTCGACTAACCTCGCCGTAGATCAGTCTACGGACCGTCAATGGGCACCGTGGTTCCACACTTGGTCAGATTTCCCTGATTTGTCCTCAATACCATGCCTGCTGATCTATGGTCATAACCTACGAACCGTGAATGGACCTACGGTCCGTAGATCACCTCCGTGGATGCCCTCTTTCTGCAATTCCTTCAGCTGTCTCTAAGCTTCCGCGCCTGAACACCTTTCCTGCAAAACATGATAAAAATACATAAAAACCAATACAAAAAGACCCTAGACACACACAACTTGTAAGTGAAATGTATTAGAAATACCGTAAACTCACGATATATCAACACCCTCAACTTAAATTCGTTGTTTGTCCTCAAGCGACGCACTACAACTCTAAACGACACTTGTATAGAAGCAAGCATTTCTAAACTCAAGCAATCACATGGCTCTCTACCTCCTCATTGCTCGGGTGCACATTCGTTCTCTTAGACTCGACAAGCCAAATCATGTGGATCACATCATGACACAGACCAACCAACTGACACACAACAGACACCTTCTCACTGTCACCCAGGTACCAACTTTCCGATGAAGTAACTAGTGCCCTTACTTCAAACGAAATCCTCTTTTTGCAAAAAAATTAATTTCATGCATGGTACAAGGATTTATTCAACACTCACGCTCAGAAGTAATTTCAAATACAGTTAGTGCTTACTGCCATAAGCTTGCCCTTATTTTCACTGCTTAGACTCTCCAAACTAGACTCTAGGATCACTATAGGACTTTATTGGCTTGTAACGTATGCTCAGGGTCAGGTGTGGTACATTTGGGTACTGCTTAGTGACTTTCTGCCCTTCTTGTCATTACACTAGGCTTTTAACCTCTTCTTTGCCCTATTTTTGTCATATTATTGCTTTACCTTCTTTCCCTTGATTTTCTTCAACTACGGATGTGACTTTAGACTTTGTAGCTTATTTTCCTTTTATTTTATTGTTCCTTTCGCTTTTAACAGGTCACATCCTTTCCTCACATTTTCCCCTTCTTTTTTTTTTTTCATACCCATTTTTCTTTCAGTTTCCTCTTTCATAGCCACCCTCAACTTATGAATTTTCCGTTAGTTGAGGTGCACAATACCCGATGTCGGGTCAGGGCCAAGATTGAAGTTACTTTTTACATTAGCCACCCTCAACTTAGGCTGTTGGCCTAAGTCAAAGTGCACATGTCCAAGGAGGGACTGGGGCCAACATAGTAGATTATGGGAAAGTGAGTTCGGGGTTTTTTAGAAAGAAATGGTTTATTAGTAGGCTCAAAGTTGGATCAAAGGGAACAATTATTTTATTTGGTTGAATCCTTCTAGGCAATTTGTGGATTTTTCAGAACAATGGCTTATGATCACTTCCTATCCTCTAGATTAAATTGTCTTAGCAGGACTAACCGGACAAGTTCTAGTTTTGCACAAAAACCGTTTGAACAGTCAATGATTCTCACCCATTCTTGGCACATAGTTTCATTATCAGATTATCAGATTATCAGATTACCTAGTTCAGGTTTCAGGTCTAGTCATGTTATAAGGTCGATTTTTACTATGTCATACTCAGAGCCAACACAATTAACTAATCGTAGCCTACCTCTAGCATACAACCCAGAATCTGACGGGTATCATTGTTTATAAGCCATCATACTTCATTCTGTATCATGCTTCTACACATACAATCCTAAGACATGGCGGTTCAACAAAAATTAAACAGTCTCTTGGGGGAAAAGAACACAGGCAAGAAAACCGCAAGAGAGGATTCATGAGTTGGGTTACTCAGACTTCACCCTATCACTCACAATTCATTTACCCCACCCCCAACAAAATTAGATGCAATTGTCCACAATGCATACATAGACAGTAAAAAAATGGTTTTGAGTGAAGCAAACATGTGGCGCAAAGCGCCGACGAATCATCAACAAGTAGGGGGTTCGGTTTCCCGGAGCCCTCTAGAACATAAGTGGGGGCACCCTCAGTAGTGCCAACCTCAGCAATCCTAGCACCCTCAGTAGTTCTCTCTATCAACCGCTCCGCACCATCAGTGGTGCTCACAAAGCCCCTCAAAATAGGCTGAACCTCTGCAACTGAGGCAGAGCTCGATGCCCCTGCAACTCTCTCACGCACTCTCTGCTGGCGCAACTCTTTGTCTACCAACGAGGCCCTCCTAGCTTCCTTCTCCTATCGACGCTGTCTTTTGTGTGCTTTCTCTTCCTCTGTGCGATGAGAACGGTGCCTCTTGCCTTTGGCATGTGTTGGTGCAGGCCCTTCCTCGGCGGTCCCATTGAATAGGGCATCTAGCACTATATCATCAGCCAGTGCTGTAGGAGCAGCCTGAGTCTCAACTGAAGGTGCAACAAGAATATCATCAACGTCAGTCCGGAGGCTGGCTAAATCAGCCTGTAACGCAGATAGATCTGTAGCCGGGGCTGATCGCTCGAGAACTTGCAACTCGAAGGCATCAAGCCTCTTATTAACAGCTTGGACCTTTCGGTCCATCATTACCTCCATCCTGCGCTCCATCCTCGCCTCGGACTCAGCAATCGACTTCCGCATCCATGGCTGGATGTGATGCAACAGTGTGGCCATCTGAGCCTCTAACTTCTGTACTCTGGCTAGTGGGATAACAGTAGCTCCTAATGGTGGTGTGGACCGGGAAGAACTAGGAGCCATACTAGCTGCTTGAGAAGAAGAGCCTGGGACAGCGTCGGCGTGGTCTGGGATAATGGGGTCACCGCCTTGTGCCTGCCCCACTGTGTCTACAAGATCGGGACCCAAGGGAGGTACTTCAATCTGGGGCTCTTTGCGAGGTGCTGCCACATTTGCCTCATCTCGAATAAGGCCGATGTCCAATGCCCCTGTAGGGTGGACTAACTTGTCGCAATGCCAGATCGGCACTCCAGAGTCCCTGCACAGATGAAAAATCAGACAGAGGAAGGGGTAAGTAGTAGATGTCCTGAAGGCTCTCTCATGAATTTCTGCCAGCAGCATGTGGGCAAAGTCGATCTCTATGCCTGCTACCAATGCTGCAACCATGACCGCTCTGTCCCAAGTGACGTGATTATCAGCTTTAGTCGGCGACACTCTGTTCCGTACCAGCAACCAGAAGAACTTGGCCACAAAAGTTAATGTGGCCTTTCGGATTCCCAACCGTGGAGCGGCGACCCATTCCGCACGCTCGCCATCCGCAACAATGTATCTGGCAACCCATAATATAACAGCCTCTCGCTGCTCAGCGTTCCTCTGGAAAGCACCACTCCGCAGAATGTCCCATCGATAGTCGAACTCTGAAGTGTTAAGAGACCAAGAGTGACCCGTGGTAGGACCATAGAGAAAACGACTAATGGTGGCAGGTGATATGTCCATCGGACAACCCCGGACCATAGTGGAAGTGAGAGGGTCTTGGGCTAAAGGCTTTGACCTTTTGGTAATCGAACCGCGGAGAGTTGCGGCATATGAGGCATAGAACTCTCGCACCATCTCCTCACTATATATCCCTGGGTCTCGCGCCATCCAGTCACACTTGTGAAAGTTAAATAGCCGATGGATGTCTGGGACATTGTGCAAGCTTCCTGTGAGGACTCTGCGCTCCTCTGTAATAAGTCGGGCCATTTTCTGTTTGTCATTGATCATCTTGGCATCCCTATTTATTTGCCATTGGCCCTCTACGCACCATCTATTAGGCTCGCTAGCTACTGGAGTGGGTTCATTATTCCATGGTACCGGCATGGACTCTGAGTTAGTTGCCTCATCAGACGAGGCTGCTTGGTCATTCTCCCCAGACCCTGTGGATGATTTGGCGTTGGACCCTGTAGCATGGACAAACTCTGTATGTGAAGAGTGGGCAGACTAGGAGCCTGAGGCAGGAGCAGACTCGGATCCGGACATCGGTCCCTCTGAACTGGAAGCAGCCCCAGTTGGTGACCCGATCAGTGTGTGCTCTTCATCAGACTGGGAGACAGTGACTACGTCGGGGAGCACCTTCCGGGGGTGCTTCTGGGTGCAGCGCGAGAAACCCTCGGGTTGAGAGGCACATATGCTGGGTCAGAGTCGTTGTCGGTGTCCTCATCAATCAACCGGAAAC